>CM055277.1:32925143-33156957 GCA_029237695.1 Conchocele bisecta
TGACACTGATTTTAATACGTTTTTACCTATCTTCTGCTTGTTAGTAAATTTATTCTGTTTTTTCATGCCTGTATTTACTTTTGAACCAACTTCGGCTAGATTATCTTTTATGGATTTTGTATTGTATTTACGATTTGCTGTTATAGTTTTACGCATATTAGAATTTTCTATAGTTGTACGTTTTTCTGCTGAACTGTTATTGGGTGTTGATGTGGCAACACTATTGCTTGACGTTTGTTTGTTTATTGGTGTGTCCTCATTATCGTTTATTTCATGTAGTGGTGTGATGTCTGCACAAATGGTCGAAATATTGGAGATACTTGTTAGTGGTTGAATGGAATGAGACACTATAGATTCACTTAATGTTACGATTATTAGTTTATGTGGGTCTGAGTCGTCCATGCTGCTATCAAACATTAGGGGCTCTGGTGTAAGTGTTGATTTGTTTCCCCCCAGTTCCGTGGTAAAGGGCTTACTACTTTGTCCGCTAGCGGTCGATTGTTTACTTGCTTTCAATTTGCTTAGTGTCTTTATTACCTTGTCCACATTAGCCAGTTTACCTATAACGTTTAGTATAGAAGTTTCTGATTGGGATCTGTTCATCTGTGACGTGTGTATTTTTTCAGTGGATGGTGTATTAGGAATTGTTGTTGTTGCTACATTTTGTCCTAAGTGTTGTTCTGCTATTTGTCCTATAATGCCATTGGTGGTTACTCCAGGTTGTTTTTCAATTGCAATTTCAAGAGCCGAAATTAGTTTTAAGAGCTGTTGTTTAGAAACGTATCCTTGCATGTTTTCTTCTTTGGGGTTTGTTTGTTTTATGTTTTCCTTTTGTGGGGATGGGTTCTTTGGAGGCTGTTTTGTAGTTTGTTGTTTTGCAGGAGTGTTGTTGGTGACTACTCGAATAGGCAGTGTTTTTGTTGCAGGGTTCATTATTTGTTCTTTTAGTGCGTTGCGTGCCAGTTGCCTAGTGTTGTTCTTTTGTTCGAGATGTGATTTGTATTTAAGTAGCATCGGGCAGTAGGGATCACTTGACCGATGTCCACAAGCCTGTACACCAGCCACGTAACAGTTATTGCAGAAATCATTGTCCCTGACGTGTTTACTCGTGCAATCTTTGTAATAATGGTTGTACGCGCAGATGGGACATATTATTGTGTTGTTTTTGTATGCTTTTTGTATGTGACCAAATTGCTGACACTTATTTTAGCGAATCGGTCGTTGGATTGTTATGCCGATGTCAATGGGGTTGCCTTCGTTAATATAGGATGCTGGTGTAATTTGATAGGACAGGGATGTGCTAAAGTGAATTAGTAGAGTAGATTTGGTTTTCATAGAACGCCTATATTCTCGTGAATAGTTACAGGCGTTCTATAATTACAATCGGTCGATGGGCTGAATGGGGTTCGCTGCGGGAAACTTCGTAAAATGAAAGTGTGCCAATACCAACAAGCTATATGTTAGTTCAATATTGAAACATGCTAACACCTGTAAACATTGATAGGTTATATTAAAATAATAATACGCATGTAATTTGCAAAAAAATAGCTTCCCAATGAAATTTAGTTTAAATAGATTATCCCGTATGGAGCCTCATTTAGAACGTCTGGTACATATAGAGTCAATATTTGAACCTTTTTACTAAACGCCATAGTGTCATGTGTCCAATTTATTGGACACAGGACACTTTTTTTTAATGTAATATACCAACCAATAACAAATTTACGTTTAAAAAGTCAGCTATTTGTTGTTAAATGCGATTGTATTTTCATTGTGACGTCATACTATATTTCGTGTCCTGCCAAACGCGTAATAATACAGTGATTGGTCATATTGCCATTACACGTACTGGTCCAAGCCATCGTGAAATTGCTGTCTTCATTGTTGATAAGCTCTAAATACGGAAATACAGATACTCATTGTGTACTCGACGATTTGTGAATGCTACAGACGTACATTTCTGCAAATTTGCTAAAGTTGAGAGGACAATACGGCGACTGCCAAGACGCATCAATAATTGACCTACATTTTACATAAGTCTACTAGCTGCCAGACACGAAACATTCGTTTCAGGTAGGAATTATTTCTTTATTACTGTTGACCAATATTTGAATCGTGCTGACTTCGACAGCACTTTTAACCACAGGGCTACTAAAATAATTCAATTGTATTCAATCTACCATGAATTCAAGTGGGTGGGGGATATTCAACATTGCCTGTGCATGTGCCGAGTCATTGGTTTTCGCGACCAATGTTGTTTCCACAATTGTTGTTTAATAGCTAATTTCTAATTTATGGTGCATCTCGGACTCTGTGTGTTTGTGGCACCTCGATACTTGTAGATTCACTTTGATTCACTTTCACAGTGGAGCGCAGTGGCCTAGTGGTTAGAGCGTCAGACTGCTGATCTAAAGGTCGTGGGTTCGAGCCTCACCGGAGGCGCTGCGTTGTGTCCTTGAGCAAGACACTTTATCCACACTGCTCCAGTTCACCCAGCTGTGAATGGGTACCGATAATTCGTAGTTGCTCTGTAAATACGAATTACCGGCTTCTCTCAAAAACATCTCTACCTCCGTTCTTTCTCCCATTCTTGGGAGACGGCATGCAAGGTCCTAGAGCCAGTGCCGCCGTTAAATATAAGCAAAAAAAAAAATAACTTTGAATATATGTTTTCAGTTCAACAAGTCAATTTATTATCTATTTAGGCTATTATCTGTATTCTATTCACTATTGTCTCGTAATATAGGCTTTTAGCCACTTAAAAAAGACACTACTTTCATTATTCCCCCCCCCCCCCCCCCCCCCCCCCCCCCCGAGAGTCAAATGTGTTTAAAAAAACTGTAACAACTGTGATGAAATAAGTAAAAAATTGAGGTGTGCGAATCCATTTGCATTTGCATTTGCACAGCGGTGACTTTTTACCGAAATATCATGAATATAGGCCGGTGCAGTATTTCTATTAAGTAAGTGTACCTGGCTTTGCACCGTGTATGTGACTTTGCACACACCAATATTTTACATATCTGATTATTCATGTTGTTTTCTTAAGACAAATGTTTTCAGGAAGTCACGTGTTTACACGATTTAGAAAACTAAAAAAACAGTGACCAAACAATTAAAAAAATTGAAGTGCAGTATTTGTATTAAGTATTTGTATTGCAGTGGGTGGGCTTCCTAAAATTTATTTGTACACAGGGTACCCATGTTTGGTCTGGGGTGGTGATGAGGGACTTCTTTGCTTCATTGGGGTGACCTCACGAAATATGGGCGGGGTGGAGACTGTATATTTGTTGGGATTACAATCGTGTCTGTTAATTCTGCGCACCTAATAATAATTTTCGTGAAAATGTCCATATTCAGTCTAAATTTCCTGAACATTCAAGGCAGTTCTTAGTCGAGATAATCACGGCTAAACAGATGGCTTTTACTATTTCATCTGTCGTCTATTATCTGTATCCGCCTAGCGGAGACCCAGCCAAACTTAATCAAAATATCAGTCCATTTTGTCCTCCAGTTTTGCGAATAATACGGGAATAAAATGATAACCAATGTCGGTATATTTGCATGTGTATTATTGGTTTATGAAGCTTTTTTTAACAGATCTGTTGTTGATCTAGTAATTTAGTAAGCAGGACCACTAATCATTTTGACCATGTTCTGAATAACTTTTTACCAAACTATCGGAATGGATAAAATTGTGACTTAGTATACCGTTAATCAGCTGATTTATTCCAAAATCAACATAATTTATTCTGACGTAAGCTGGGCAAAACATTACGTGAATTGTGCATTAGCCGGTGCGCAGAATTAGCCGAAATGACATTTTTTATATGCAGATCAGAATGTCAGTTTTCATTGGTTTGATACATGTACAGATATGTATGTCAGTGATTCTATATTTTATGTACATCTCAGGTGTCCCGGTGTAATTTACGGACAAATCACACAATTTATAAGGAATTTTTTTTTTTTCAGTAAAGAAACTACACATGTATAATACCAATCCATTAAGAAAACAGTATTTACAATTCTTGTTATGTGTGTTTAGTTATTATTTTCTGTTGTTGGCATATGTATGGTGCACCAAATGGGCATGTCCCGATCATCAATCAGCACAGTTCACAAGCCCGTAATTCTCAAATCTTGTCAATTTGTACTTTACTATACATTGCATCTGAATTAAAATAGTTTGAAATTAAACTTTTGCAATAAATTTGCCTTTTTGTTGTCAAAAATACTGCCGTTAATGTATCTGTCCCGCGAAATCGAATCATTACCGTTACGCTGAAAAAAAAAGAGTAAAATCAGAGTAACCTCCCTTTCCTACTCTCAGCTACTAATGCAATGAACACTGTTTATGGGCGTCCGATTTATAAATAAACACGGTGGTAACACAACTTAAGTCATTGCCGAGAACGAGACCGGTCTGTATTCGGAATTTTAAGGTTACACATTACATGCATCATTACCGTTCACGGTTTATACACGTCCATATGTATGTAGGTCGACTGAAACCAAAATTGGTAGATAGACACACTTACAACGTTGTCTTTGCATATTCTACCTTCATGATGCGTTGTATACAGAGGGGTGAAAAATGGGAGTTTTTAAAGAAAAATCATTACCGTTACGGTCATTTCCGTTACAAAATTGTGTAACGGTAATGACGATCGTGTAACGGCAATGATAAATTACCATACTAACCAGTCAGTTGATGCGTCAATTAGATATAAACCAGGTCCCATCAGTTGTCGGTCAGTAATGGCACATTTATTCAGACCTACAACATTTATATATCAGGATTTAATTAGTAAAAGCTCTGAAACAACAAAAAACAGACACGGTAGAATAGCTAATCAGATCTGATTTACACTTTAGTTGTTAATTGTGACCTAATTTGTATATTTTCCATCTGAAAAAAAAACTATTATAAAAGTAATACAAAACTTTACGTGGGTGGTGGTCGGGAGAACGAGACGACGTAAATTAACGGTAGTGGTTCCTCCATATAGGAATCACTATTTGCCTGGTTTGACCCTTCAGTACATTTTTATCTTTGGCTCTTTTGTTACCTGGGAGTTGAATTGGGTTATTGCCCATTATAGAAGTAGTAAGATTATTACTGATCCTACTGCTTTTGGGAGGGGCCATGTGATTCTGGTGTGACGAGGACCTGGCATCAGATCAGGATCATCCTGATTTCAGGGCTGAGTATATACTTCTTTTATTGTAAATATTCATTTCTGATTTTAGGATTTTCCCCCCATTTGTACATGGACTTGAAGATGTACTTGTACAGGTAATATATGGGATTTATTACTAAACCCATTGACCCGGCCTTAAATGACCGCATCTGTTGATAGGCCGTTAGACCCCAACAAACAAATAAATGTTATACGTAGGCTTCCTCTACAGAATAGCTAATCAGATCTGATTTACACTTTAGTTGTTAATTGTGACCTAATTTGTATATTTTCCATCTGAAAAAAAAAAAAAAACTGTTATAAAAGTAATACAAAACTTTACGTGGGTGGTGGTCGGGAGAACGAGACGACGTAAATTAACGGTAGTGGTTCCTCCATATAGGAATCACTATTTGCCTGGTTTGACCCTTCAGTACATTTTTATCTTTGGCTCTTTTGTTACCTGGGAGTTGAATTGGGTTATTGCCCATTATAAAAGTAGTAAGATTACTACTTATCCTACTGCTTTTGGGAGGGGCCAAGTGATTCTGGTGTGGCGAGGACCTGGTATCAGACCAGGATTATTCTGATTTCAGCGCTGAATATATAGTTTTGTTATTGTTAATATTCAGTTCTGATTTTGTGATTTTCCCCCCATTTGTACATGTACGTGAAAATATACATGTACTTTTTCTTTTTATATGAAACGTGAATTTCGTCACAGATATCAGGGGCGATAACTGGGTTTCCATTAAATGTTAATGGAAACTATATTCTGTCTGCTTAGTTTTGTTATGTGCACTATGATCGTACTTTATAATGTGTCAATACAAATATTTGTTCGGGTGACACATTTAATTGGTATAAATAATTTAAAAATGTCATGTCTCATTTGCATATCAAAATAGCCTGATACCACCGCGAGTCACTATCAGTAAAATCAATATTACTAAATGATTATATGTGTATAGTGGGCCTGCACTCGTAATTTTTAAAACTGGCGGAATACATGTACCGTAGTTACACAATTATACACTTATTTAATTCTTATAGGCAAACTGTTATGCCTACTAGATGGGACCACAGGTTGAAGTACATTGTAACGGACCGAGGTCTATAAATACATTAAATACGCCTAAAAGCGTCCATAAACGAAAAAAAAAAGCTAAAAAAGTTTTGTTACTCCCTCTATAAGTTATAACACACACATATATATACCTCGGTCCGTTACTTCAACCTGTGGATGGGACCCCAACTTTAGCTGCTACATGTAATTTGCGAACCAGATCTCTTATTCACTATTCTGCAGAGGAAGACTATGAATGGAAACGTAACTCTGCTACGGACAGTACGGTTGTAGATTTCAAGAGTTACTGTTCACAACTATGAACAATGTGGCTTACTCGCTTACCACATTTATCCAAGTGTTGTGACTTTGATGCCCGGGTGGGATGTAGTTCTCTAAGCACTGTTTCATGTTGGAAATTTGCGGAGTCATTTGCTGAGTAATGGTTAATACTGGTAAGAAATTCAATAAAAGGCTAACCATGTATTGATTGTTTGTTTCAGGGAAGTCGTCTACAGATCTTAGCGATCTGGATTATTCGTCAAGCCTCTTCAACTTCACCCTGCAGTCGAGGCAGACACCAGCAGGGCTATTGAGATAGTATATGGGCGGTTTCAGAAGAAGCAGATAAGGCGGAAATTGTTTCTCATTCTGCTGTTGAAGGACAAAGGCCACCAGAAGAATCGCTGCCCGAAGACACTACTCCAACTGATCCAGTTCCTGACCTACACGAAGCAAAATATAGTGTCGCCATGACAGACTGTCATCATCTTAAGATCAGCGACATCTGAAAATATAACTCTCGAGGAAGAGCTTGAGAAAGACAAGTTCAGTTACAAAAAAATAACCATTTAACCGGAGTACCATCCATGCCAGCGGCAGTGTTTGTGTGGTTCTTAACTATGATTTCTGCTCTAATCATCTAATCAACATGTTGACAGGATGTGTCGTGAAGACATGTTACTTCTTGTGTTGATGGAATTGAGAATGAATCTTATTCACACAAATCTGACTTGTGCAGTTTTAAGATTTGTCAATATTTTTTGAATCGGTGACTCATTCTTGTGGTGGACAGAATGACATTTGCACATTTCTGATTATGTGACACACGAAGGACTAGATATTGAAATGGTCAGAAATATATTTACTATGCTTTTACACATATGTGGCTGTGACCTCAGGTTGAAGTAACGGACCATGGCCTATAAATACATTAAATTATACCTAAGAGCATCAATAAGTGAGAGAAAAATAAGCTAAACAAAAATGTATTTACTCCATGTGTGATATATGGGAGTAAATAATTTGTTTAGCCTATTTTATTTTACTTATTGATGCTTTTAGGTATATAATGTATTTATAGTATTGGTCCGTTACATTTAACCGGTGGCTGTGACTGGAGAATGTGGTTTATGGATTTGTGACCAGTGTAGTTCCTGATCAAAATAGTACACTCCTGTAGCCTGATAATGATGTGGCTTGTTAGAAGCATGATGGAGATTTCATTGATGCAATGGTGAACAGTGCAGATCCTGTGCGGATATGTGTATCTACACTGGTCGCAAATCCCATAAGCCCCATTTCTCCAGTCACAGACACATATTTGAGCAAAAATTTAAAAATCATACCGCCAACCTAGAGTGATTAGCATTTAAGGTATTGCATTCAATCTTTGATTCATAAATTTCTGTTTAACGTCCACAGTCTATAAAGTCTATATTTGGTTGGTTTCACATGGTTTCAGTTATCTTCGCAATAAAGGATTTTACTTGAAACATCCAGAATAGACCAAAGACAAACTTTGTAGACTTTCGAAGGGAAACGAAAATTTACGAATTAATGATGTATTTTTGTGCTATTATCATGATTATAATTGAAATCAATGCCCAATGGTCAAACTTGTAACAAATTACATGTGTACAATAAATTTTTCGACTTCGAAATTTGACTTCGAATGAAATGGTGCAATTGGTTGATATTGGTCATTGCAGTGCATGATGTGACAAACAACATATTGAGGCATCATCTGTAACACAGTGCCTTCAATCATGATTCATACCCAGGCATACAAAATATGTCGAGGTGTATATAGTTTTTGTATTTTCGTCCATCCGTAAGATTTGCGTTAAAGGTTTTTGGGTACCCATTATATCTGCAACCGTAAATCGCATTGAGTTGAATCTTCATATACTTCTTTATCGTCATCCATATTTTTTATACTGTAGCACACCGATGTGGCTTTCCTGCACAAGGTCAAATTACTTAAAGTTTTGAAATATTTGCATCAAACTTGTCAAAGTTTTTAAGTACCCAATGTCTCTGCAGCCGCAAGTCGGGTTGACTTGAAACTTCATATATATACTTCTTTATGAAGTTAGAAGATCAATATTTTCTTTCTATAGCCCTGGTGGGTGCATGTGATGGGTAATTTTAACAATCGCGATTCATCCTTACCGGAAATCCGACTGGAGACCTGGTTTGGCCCTCACATAAGTCTTTGGCATTTTGTATGTGACAGTTGAATCTGGTTATATCTCTTGTGTGAGTATTACGATTATTCGTAATCCTTTTTTTAGGGAAAGGGGCCAAGTGGACTTTGTGTGGGTATGGACCTGGCATCAGGTCAGGTTATTCTAATTTCAGGGCTGACTATATTTTTCTCGATGAAATTATTCTGTTCTGATTTTGGGATTTTCCCCCCAATGCAGCAGGTTAATACAGGATCGAACCTGTTTGCCCAGCCTTATATGACCTGAGCTGTTGATAGGCCGTTAAACACCAATAAACAAACAAACAACTTTGGCATTTGGTATCCGACAGTTATATCCTTTATGTGAGTATTAGACCATAGCTGTTGATAGGCCGTCAAACACCACTAAACAAACATTCTATAGCCCACTCATACGGCTTTCATGCACATGGTGAAGGTGAAATTACTTTGAAACTTGCGTTAAATGTTTTGAAATATATGCGTTAAAGTTTTAAACAATTTTAAACGCATATATTTTAAAACATTTAACGCAAGTGGTGCGTGGGTGAAGCATTTTCATATTTGTTAAAATGGAGGTTGTCGCATAATCCAAGATGGCCGTCGTAGAAAATTTGGTAAAATTCTTAATAAATCATATTAACCATGTTAATTTTACATTATTATTATTTTTACATCAAGCTTGAATTGCCACTTTTGATATCAAGGGCGATAATATTGACTCTTTAAAATGTTAATGGAAACCACTATTTATTCTCTCTATTTATCTTTTGATGTGCAATGATCATATTTTGTAACAAGTCAATACAAATATTTATTCAGGTGACACATTTAGTTGATATAAATAATTTAAAAATGACCTGCCTCATTTACAATCAAAATAGCACGATGATACAACCTATCAGTAAACCTAAGATTACTAAGTGAATATTTCTGTGTAGCGGGCACTCGTATTTTTTAAAACTGTTGGAATAGTTACACAATTATACTTATTTAAATTTTTAATTCCTATAAAGAACACTTTGTGCAAAACAGATGGGACCCCAATTCAAATCATGATTTGCAACTTTGCTGAAGGATGTCTGGCACCCAGTCATTAAGTGCAAAGGCACGACACTTGTCTTATCAGCTCATTCACAAACACCACATCATACAAAACACTTGTCACATGGCTTCACCAGTGGTTGTACAGTACAAAGTCCAGTGACATGGTGTGTAATTTCATCCCGTAACATTTGGTCAGGTGTGTATTTTTTTACTTTAACCTACGTTTTCTGGGGAAAATAACTACCTGTATAATATATGTGAAAATCATTACAATGGAAGAAATTGAATGTATGTTCTCGCACCCTCTTCCAAATTTTTGACATACAGCCGTTTGAATGTGTACTTGTGTGTGTGTAATATTTCTGAGACTTTTTCAAGGCAATGATTTCTGTTTCGATGTAATGTATGACCTGTCGTGAATTTCCCTCACAAGTTCATATTGGTGCTTGTAGGAGTATTTGATATCCAGTATACATTTTCCATGGCTTTCACATTCTGTAAAACCGTCTGGAGTTTCGACAATGAAATGGAGAAATGGCAAACATTTTCATGTGTTTGAATGTGAATTATTTCTGGCATTCATATCTTTGGCTTATAACGTCGTTCAAATTGAACTGCGTCAATTTTATCGAATTTAAGATTGCATATTTCATGACTTTCTTCAAAACGCCAGTTTTAGAAGTTGATGTTTTTAGGATTTTTATATCATGCACTGCAGTGCCGGTGATAAGTCGCTAGGTGGCGTTGCCAAGTCGGACTGTTGTACTGTGCGGACTCACCGAAACAAACCGCCAGTGGACGCGTTACACTATGTTTGCAATGTAATCGCCCTGGGTAAATTTATAGATCGCGGCTCAGTCAGCGTGCGACTAGATGCCGGTTTTTTTTGTTAGGGAAAGTACTAAAATTGGGCCCGCGCAATATTTAAAATTGCGCCATGCCAATTAAAGGTGGTGCAGGATGTTGATTGTAATATCTTTTTAATGGAAAGACAGAGTTTAATGAAACATAACGCAGTAAATGCTTAACAGGTTGCCAACTAGTATCCCCTCGCCGATTGGCAAGAGCTGGTATATCGTTAGTCCATGTACTGCGTACGTATGTACGTACGCTAGTAATACCTTTCATTTTTCAATAACTTGTGAACTGCTTCCACGATTTTGATATTATTTGACCATAATGTGTGTCTATGGATGGAGCATGGTTTAGCATATGAGTAGACTCATATGACCCACGTTCGACCGCCCAAGGTCACGGAGTACTTTTTTATTATCAAGGCTGCCAGCGAGGGAATTAGCTTCGTTTTAATGATGCCAGTGCGAGGGGATTACTTCGTTTAATGATGCCAGTTTCTTGCATTATGGTATAGTTTGCTTTAATCTAACAATTTTCTGGTTTTGACGAAGAATCGGTTACTATGGATGTGAATAAAAATCTAAAGAACGTGAATATATGGTGTGATACATATCATCGAACCGGTATGTCACTTCTATGGTGTGATACATATCATCGAAATCCGTCCGTTTGCTTGGAAAAGTTTCAAGAAAATTTACTGTAAAAATGACGTCACAGAATACGTCACGTCGGAAAAGCAGGTTCGGAAACCACTGATCCCATACCCTGATATCTATAACTTTACATGCTACTTGCAAACATGTAGTTGGCCTCAATAATAATAACATACACTCAAAGCGTTCTTTTATAACATGATCATTCATGTTATAATTGTTCTTGTTCCTATTTGATGTGCCGAGGTGATATTGTTTTCATTGGCCTTTACTGCCAACATTAAGTCAGACCTATACAGTCGGGATGATTAGCGATTCCGATTGAGGTTTGTGGCTGGTTTTGTTGTTGTTTGCGTTGTGTATTGTTAGTTGATTGCGCTTGTGTTTTGAGTAATTTAAACTCTACGTTGCGCATACTAGCGGGTGCAGTGAATGACTTTGCCCTGTCAATCCACTTTTTTCTGTGTACTAACTTTTATGATGTCTACATCCCGGGTGCATTTAACGTCGTTAGATGACATATTCTTGCCTACGTAAGTTGCTAACGCAATGGCGAACTGGAATGTTGTAATAACTGCCCTTCCTGCCCTTAGTAATTTAAAGTGCAATGTGTCGAATTGTGACTGTGGCTGCTCCTTATTATTTGTGCGTGGAGAACGAGTGGGCGATGGTATCGATGTAGGAGACGGAGGTGGGGTACTCTGTTTGTTGTTAGTTTTTTTTGCATCCGGTGATTTTCAGTTTGGTGATAGATTATCTGAATGGTCTTGTTCCCTTGCTCTCTTCCTATTGTTGGGGGTGTTTATTTGAGCCATTATATTTAATATGAGGAGTGATGATGAAGCAATTAACAAGTTTAAATTATTTGTTTTTGGATTTAATTAATTAATGAATTAATTAATGTTCTGCCTAGCTACCTATTTATCTATCTGTCTATCTATCTAACTATCTATCTAACTATCTGATTGCACTAAGGCGTAACAATTACTATGAATCTTTCTTGTATTACCTGGTTTGAGAGACTGGCCGACGTCAATAATTGATGCCAATATTTCGTTTTATAAACGTTTTATAGATAACGGGTGTATATTTAGTGTGGCCGCTAGACTAGGTGAGAGTATTCGTTTTAATTGCTACTGCTAATCGATGTTAGGGTTCAGACACAAGTCTATGACTTATTTTTGATGTTCTGTGTGGTTTTGTGGTGAAGTTTCAAATTTCAGAGTTTTTGTGCTATGCCACTATACTAAGTTTGGCAATTGTTCAAGGTTATTATTTTGATATACTTTTACTTTATCCTTCTATACTACTATACTATATACTACTATACTATATTTCCTACTGGTATAATCAGAAATCTGTTTTACCTCGGTTCTCGTTATCTTCGGTTTTCAAAAGTCTTCGAAAAGATCTTGTTTGGTCGCGTTCGCACCGATGTACGCAGAAAATTGCCAATATCTGTGCGTGCGCGTGTTTTATGTCGAATGTAGATAAGCAATATCGGCTTTTATATTAACAATCGGTAGCAATTGGTAGTGACGGATAAGGAAACCCCCACTATCAAATCACACAAGTGATGTGCCGGGTACAGGCAGTGACGGCTATAGGTTGCTTCAATGTAATTGTAAATATTGGCGGAATTTTCAGACAAAGGATAGGTGTTATAAAAGTCAATAACTCGAGAATTACGGCACAGACTGACCTTAAATCTTCAGCGAAGCTAGTCGATGTTGTCTATGATTGCCTATTTCAGTGTTCAGGTGATATATACTTACAGTGTTGGGTTTTATCTGCTTTTTTCGGTGACTTTCAGAAAAGTCAAACAGCTTGTTGTTGTTGTTATCTCTGTCTCGGAGTGAAATCGCAGTTTGCACGGCAGTTACTAATTAACTGCTTTTAATTGGCAACCATGAAGTTAGTTTCAGATTAACGGTGTAATTTGTTAGATAATCAGCAGTGTTTAAAATGAGCGATTAATATCTCGGTGACAAACACACTCGTCTCCAATTATTAGCTTCAAAGTACGTGAAAATCAAAGTCTAATTTGGTTACTTTGTTCACAAATACTTTTACCGACAACACGGTCATGCCTCGGGTAACATACAATCGTCCCACCGCTGCTAAGCACCGTAAGCGGGTTACGAACATAATCCTCCCCCCCCCCCGGACATAATCCCCCCCATGCTTTTTACACAGGAGGACAAATCCCCGCCCCCCCTCGTCTAAAAATGCAGGTAGGACATAATCCCACCCCATATAACAATCCAGGTAGGACATAATCCCCCCCATTCAGATTCAAGGTAGGACAAAATCACCCCCATATAAAAACCCAGGTAGGACATAATCCCCCCCTCCCTCTTTTTCAAATATATGTCTATATTGTACGGTCACTTTGATCTTAATTGTTTGAATCATTGATTTCTTGATGATATTGTGGTTTCTTGATTATTCAACTGATGTTTTGAACATTACTATTCCTTAAATTGATAATTGATCATTTGATTAGTTCTCAAATTGGTTTCTCTGATCTCTTTAATCAGGCTAATTTAAATATGATTGGTTTTCAATTTGGTTTCTTTGATGCTCTTTCACATCATGTTAATCAGGCTAATTTAATTATGATTATTTTTTATTAAGTAGTTGATAATTATGAGATATCTCACTCAAGCCTACTCACTCATTTAATGTGAACAGTATTCATTTGCTTGTGATGAAATGTGAGATTATAGGTTAGCTGTTTCTGGATAAATCCTTATTATAGAACATAACTATTGAAGTATATAGCTTTGGCTAATATTGTGCTGAATTTATTAATGTGCTTGTTTCATGTTTGTTGTGCCAATAAAGATACTCGACACCTGATTTGATTTATTATATAGAGTTCATTCGTCAATCATGTTAAAATACAGGATTTACATAATCACTCTCGCATATTTACACATGTTTTTGCGGGCGGTGGGGGGGTGGGGGGGGGGTCCTATGCCTCATTTCCATCGGGGGGGGGGGGGGGGCATTATGTCTTACCTGTGATTTTGGACGGGGGGGGGGGATTATGTCCTACCTGCATTTTAGACGGGGGGATTTTGTCCTACCTGACAATATTGACAAGATTACCACAGCTGGGTATGTACGTGGTCAGAACCATTGACCAATATTGGCAAGATTATCAGGGCTTGATGTGTACATGTTTAGAACCATTGACCAATATTGACATGATGAACGCAGCTGGTTGTGTACGATCCATTGACCAATATTCACAAGATTAATGCAGCTGGGTATGTACATGTTCAGAATCATTGATCAATATTGACAAGATTACCGCTGCTGGGTGTGTACATGTTCTGAACCATTGACCAACATTGACTAGATTACCGCAGCCGGGTATGTACATGTTCAGAATCATTGACCAATATTGACAAGATTACCGCAGCTGGGTTTGTACATGTTCAGAACCATTGATCAATATTGACCAGATTACCGCAGCTGTGTGTGTACATGGTCAGAACCATTACAATATTGACAAGATTACCGCAGCTGGGTGTGTACATGTTGAGAACCATTGACCAATATTGACAAGATTACCGCAGCCGGGTGTGTACATGTTTATAAACATTGACCAACATTGACAAGATTACTGCAGCCGGGTGTGTACATGTTCAGAACCATTGACCAATATTGACAATATTACCGCAGCCTGGTGTGTACATGTTCAGAATCATTGACCAACATTGACATGATGAACGCAGCTGGTTGTGTACGAATCATTGACCAATATTCACAAGATTAATGCAGCTGGGTGTGTACATGTTTAGAACTATTGCTCAATATTGACAAGATTACCGCAACTGGGTGTGTACTTGATCGGAACCATTGATAAATATTGACAAGATTACCGCAGCTGGATGTGCTACATGTTCAGAATCATTGCCAAGTATTGACGAGATTACCGCATCTGGTTGTGCACATGTTCAGAATCGTTGACCAATTTTTTGCAAGACTACCTCCGCTGGGCATGTAGTCAATAAGTTTAATAAGTATCCCATCATATTACATTAACATAAATGTTAGATTCATTACTGTTCACGCACCATGTTTTCTGTACTTGTCTCGTGTGTATACGATATTTATTACTCTAGTGTATTAAGAGTTTATTACACTTGCGAGTTTTAATATTTAACGTCCTCAGTGGACAATTTTTGCACATTCGTGTTGGACAGCGCAAGAGGGAAGCTTTTATCAAATCCGGGATCATATCCTTTATCTGGGCTGTGCACATAGTCACGTGGTTGATGAGTAAGCATACAATGTGGTCTGCCACGACATAATGGGACTACATGTAAATGTGTTTAACACTTGGAACGCGGGAAACGAAAAGTGTCGTCTGCTGTTGTTTGGTATTTTGGCATTTTTCTCAATGGAAATATGGTATGGCAGCACATGAGGATCATTTCCTTTGGGAATGGTTATACTGTGTTGCAAATAATTGTTTTTATTGAAGTGAAATGGAAATTAAAAACTAAACAGCAGACGACAACCTTTAATTCAGAAATGAAACGGTTAACATGTGAGTTGGGAACATCATGCAGCGCGATACAGTTCTAAGGTCTTCGTTTAGCAAATGGTACTGTGAATTTGTCACCAACTGTAAAGCAACAGTGTAGTCCCAGATCAGACTGCGCACATGCGCTGCTGATCTGAAGCTAAACTGGTTGCACACGAAATTAGGGAAGTATTTTCTCGCCATGCCTGTGATACCGAAGATACGGCTTATCGGTGGGGTAAACCTTTCAATTTATGTTAAAACGTCGGACAATAAACACACATATTACGGTAGGATATAATGTTCGAAATGGCTTGCGTTGGTGGCTCGAATTCTACTGGAAAGACGTCGAAGGTGGACGGGAAATACAAATGTAATCCGTGTAAAGAATCCGGGTCTACCAAAGACGCCATTAAATATTGTCGGAACTGTGACGAATTTATGTGCGAGTCTTGCGCATCACTTCACAATGCGTTCAAACAGTTGCGAGATCATGTACTGGATTTAGTAAGCGACATGGGGACTGAAGGACGAGCCGGGGCACGTAAGCTGCTCTCTCTACCAAACTGTGCCGACCACGAGGGTAAATTGGTGGATTTATATTGTGAGAAACACGAGAGAATCTTCTGTAGTTCCTGCCGGTTGACGAAGCACAGAAAATGCAAGGTGGTGTCCGTACGTGACATTGCAAAGGCGCCTACATCCGGCCAACAACTGTCCGCTGCTCTCGAGTCGATGACCTCTATGAAAAGCAGGATTGAAACTTTCAAAGGTGACAGGGAGAAAGCTATTGAAGCTTTAACAAACCTGGAAAAGTCGTGTGTCGCAGATATCCAAGCGTTCAAGACTAAATTGATAGAACTGATAGAGCGGCTTGAAAGTGAATTGCTTGAAGCTATGAAGAAGGTCGTTGGACCAAAGATGGCCGTTCTGCGTGAGCATGTTAATACGTGTGATGTCCTATTGCCACAAGTGTCTGCTGACATGAATGACGCCGATGACGCGAGATCAGTCGATGATCACATGACGAGTGTGCTTGTCGCTCACATACTGCGTAAGACTCGACGTACAGCGGAAACAGCACTAGCCGAGATAGAACCGAAGGTAGATCTAGTTAACTTGACATTTGTACCGGCACCCACCCTATCCGATTGCTTGACAAGCGTCGATCGGTTTGGCACACTGCAGGTTACTCCCGGACTGGCGACATCGCTATCTGTCTCGTACGACAGTCCACATGTATCAAAGCCTCTTACCGATATGCAAGTTGTCTCGTCCGACAGTCTACATGTATCAACGCCTCTTACCGATTTGCAAGTTGTCTCGTCCGACAGTCTACATGTATCAAAGCCTCTTACCGATATGCAAGTTGTCTCGTCCGACAGTCTACATGTATCAACGCCTCTTACCGATATGCAAGTTGTCACGTCCGACAGTCTACATGTATCAAAGCCTCTTATCGATATGCAAGTTGAAACGTCAACACAGATATACACGGGTTCTCTCAGTATAACCGGTTCAGCAATATTGGCGGATGGACAGGTGGTATTAGTTTGCCAATCAAATAATCAAGTTATTCTGCTGGATAAAATGTTATCCATCAAATCAAACTTGAAGTTAGCAAAGGAGCCCTGGGACGTGGCCGCGGGCGTATCCGATGACGTCATCGTCTCGTTGCCGGAGAGTAAGAAGCTGCAGTGGTTCAACGTGGACCGCGGATTCCGGGTGGGCCGCACCGTCACCACCAGTGAGTCGTGTTACGGTGTGGCTGTCCTCGCCGGGGAGGTGTACACCATCGTGAGTGACTGGTACGTCCTTGTGCTGGATAGACGCGGGGCGGAGATACGGCGGATTGGGCTGTACGTCAGTGGTGGTGACCTCACTGAGGTCCTCAGTAGTCCAGTTCCATTCTACGTTACCGTGAGCCCGCGAGATTTGGTTTTCATATCCGACCGTATAAATCATCGCGTCACGTGCTTCACCCCAGCAGGAGGCGTCGTGTACGACACTAATCCCGGGGACATACCTGGTTCATGCGGAATGTTAGCAGACGACAGTGGAAACCTGATTGTCTGCTGTCGGGAGTCTAACGAGATTGTCGTGCTGGGGAAGGACGGCCGCCGCCGCAAGACATTCCTGTCGTCTGCTGACGGCGTGACGTCGCCGACCTCCATATCGTACAGACGGAGTGACAACACGCTTATCGTCACAATGGACGACAGATCCATATACGACACGGGTGTTAACAAAAGGAATTATAATATACCCAGTTGTATCGCATACAAACTCATATAAGACACATTTGCTGTATAGAACGGGCTTTCGCAGTGTACATGTAATAACACGGTGTATTAAAAACATAATACACTAGTGTAATAAACTTGTAAACGAGACCGCTATAGAAAATACATACGGCCATTTCTTATGTGAAGTCAGTAAACTATTTAATAAATATCATATCGTATATCGTATTTTGTTAATTTCGCTTAATTGTTATATTATATTCAGTGCACAAGCACATCATCATATATTGAAGTTGTAGCTGTCTTATTATACCCACTTTTTTGGGAAAAAATGGGTATATTATTTTCGTCACGAGTGTCCGTCCGTCCGTACGTCCGTACGTCCGTCACGTTTCTTGTAACTTGAAAAACTTTTTCACCTTCATACCTACGCGCCTGATATTTGGTATGTAGCTTCGTTATCATGTGCAGATGCGCAAAGTGAATTCGGATTTTTTATCCGACCCTCCATCATGGATTATCTCCCCCTTTCGGACTCAGAATTTCCCATTTTTTCCTTGTAACTCGAAAAACTTGTTCACCTTCATGCCTACGCGCCTGATATTTGGCATGTACCTTCGTTATCATGTGCATATGCGCAAAGTGAATTCGGATTTTTGATCCGACCCTCCATCATGGATTATCTCCCCCTTTCGGACTCAGAATTTCCCACTTTTTCCTTGTAACTCGAAAAACTTTTTCATCTTCATACCTACGCGCCTGATATTTAGTATGTAGCTTCGTTATGATGTGCAGATGCGCAAAGTGAATTCGGATTTTTGATCCGACCCTCCATCATGGATTATATCCCCCTTTCGCACTCAGAATTTCCCTATTTTTCCTTGTAACTCGAAAAACTTTTTCATCTTCACACCTACGCGCCTGATATTTGGTATGTAGCTTCGTTATGATGTGCGGATGCGCATAGTGAATTCGGATTTTTGATCCGACCCTCCATCATGGATTATCTCCCCCTTTCGGACTCAAAATTTCCCTATTTTTCATTGTAAGTCGAAAAACTTTCTCACCTTAATACCTACATTTCTGATATATGATATGTAGCTTCGTTATGATGCGCAAAGTGAATTCGGATTTTTGATCCGACCTTCCATCATGGATTATCTCCCCCTTTCGGACTTAGAATTTCACTATTTTTCCTCGTAGGTCGAACAACTTTTTCACCTTAATACCTACGCGTCTGATATTTGGTTCGTAGCTTCGTTTTGATGTGCTGATGCGCAAAGTGAATTCGGATTTTTTATCCGACCCTCCATCATGGATTACCTCCCCCTTTCGGACTTAGCATTTGGGGAAAGTGGGTATATTGCGATGGCGCGCCATCGACTTTTTCTAGTTTGAATATGTATTCCTCGAGTGGATTATGCCACTGTAACTTTAATAGTCTAAGGGAGACAACTGCGATTTGCGTTATGTATTAGCGTTAACCGTTGTTATCCCCCTTGGTGTAGTGGTATTGGCGTATGTTGGCCCTAATTCTATTTGTGTCTGTATGCTGGGTATGTTATCGTGTAATTGTGCAATACGCTATGTTATGTCATTTGCTCCCCGGCTGAGGTAATGTACCTTATGCGACCAACATAGTCCCAGATCAGCCTGCGCATTCGCGCAATCTGATCTGGGACGGCGCTGGCCGCTATTCCGTCAATGTAGCGAAGTTTAAGTCACCGAATAACCATGTTTGATAAGATTGTTGATTGTCTGGTTGTAGGAAAGTATACGATGATCAGGAGCTACACTGGTCATACATGTCCTAGGGGCCGTTTTGTTGGTCAGTGGCACACGCGGAGACCAGCATAAATCGGTCCGTAGCTGCCAAAAATATGTTCTTAGACGTCATTTGTGAAATGTATAGACTTTTACCTTCCTGGACTTTGGACAATGTTTGATGTTCACACAGTGGAACCTCTCTAAACCGGACACACATGGAATTCCACAGAGCGTCCAGTTTAGAGAGAGATTCTACTGTGAATGAACTACCCGAGCACCCCGACATGTACGTTTGTGCTTTTGAATCATGAACATGTAATATTCCGTAGTTGAACTATATCAGCGATCCCACACATAGGATCATGTTTTTCGCTGGGTATAGACATATTATACAAATATACAATTCAATTATATTTTCCTGTTCTGGGGTCCGTTTCAATAAACTTCGTACGACAATGAAGTTCGTAATGACAAACGTGAAATATACAACAACATTTACACTGACAGCCGATGTTGGCAAATCATTCGTGGTTGTGTTAACATTGAAGGGTGTATTCACATACTAGTAGGAGGGTGGTGGTAGCATTATGAAACCACGTTAATGTCAGGAGGAAATTAATAACAGCTTCGTACAAGCTTATTAATCGTATGAAGATTATAAAGCCCGCCGAGTACGTTGTAGATCAGGCATTTTGATTGGCCGATACTGAGCAGAGCTCAGTCTCAAACTTCCGGCTCCACATAGCTACTGTCTGTGTCATTAAATCTTCCAAATTCCGAGTAGTTTATACTGTATTCAAATATTTGTTACCGCATATCGTGATAGACAGGGGATCGAGATAATCTGATGACGTATTTCCGCTACATTTCTATCAGGTTGTATAAGTTTTGAGACAAACCATGGGAGTTCGTACCACATGAAATATATTTACAAATAATTACGATATTTTCCGTAAATGACGTAGGAATTTTATGAAATGTTCAGAGCTAATGTGGAATAGAATTTCCTATTTGCTACGTAAGTTCGTCAATTTTCCTGGTCATTTACAGAAAAGATCTGAATCTCTGTAAATATGTTTCATGAACAATGGTACATCACCTTAGGTACAGAATCCACGTTTGTGAACCACAATCGTCATTTGTCATGGAGTGATGTACTAGACACTTGTTCATTTGCTACACATGACACTAGCTAAATTAACTGCAGAAAATAAAGCATTGGATTGCAAAAACGAAATATTTTCGCAACGATATATGTCTTTTCAGGTGTTATAAACATATATTAGCAAACTCGTATTATCACGTGACTCAATCATAGATACAACGGGGTTCCGAAATATTGTACACATCTACAATTAAATTCCGTTATTATTATTCACTTCCATCACATTCCGCGCATGTCTGAGACCCAGTGCCTTTAACAACTTCAGAAGGCTTACAGTGTCTGTCTATAGTACCCCAGTCCCAAGCATCCTGTCGATTCCGCCGACAGGATTGGGGCCCGGATGGTTGAGACTAGGGTTAGTCATGTTGAGTTTGGTGCCCGGCTCGGGAACATAATCCCTGTGAGTTTTATTGCACTTCAGTAGTTCTGCTTTCGGATATTTTTCTCCAAAACGTCGACGTTATCCGAAGATTCTGAAAGAAAATCAGGAATTGTCATACAAAGTTTCATTTTATAATCCTGTTGCCCTTTACGACAAAACGATGCTTATTATTTGTTTGACCAGTGTACATGTAGCTCTTGACAAGCTCGATATATCACACTCAGGGTGCGTAGTCTGATCTGGGGCTACACTGTTGACAACTCAAACGCCTTTTTATCCAGGCGGTCACTTAGTAGTAATCATATTACTTTTAGGAGTTAGGCTAAGTGGCTCTGGTGTCGTGAGAACCTGGCACTAGGTCAGGTTATTCTAATTTCAGGACTGAATATATTTGTTTCTCTAAATATTCAGTTCCGACCTTTGGATTGTCCACACGTCACAACAGGTGCAATATGAGATTCGACCCAGTTAACCCGGTCTAACATGACCTTAGCTGTTGACAGGCCGTTAAGCACAAATATTTAAATACATATATAATCCAGGCGGTCACATATTTGCATGTACACGTGTAGAAATGTCTATACAATTATACCATGTTATGTATTCTAACATCGCCTCTTTCATATGTGTATGTACATATACTTGGCCGCGTTAAAAACGTTGTTGGGGTTTAATTGGTCGGTTAGTATTTGTGACTGGAGAACTTACGCTTACTCATTTGTGAACAGTCCAGCGCCTTATTTGTCAATATCACTGGATAAACGGGGCTTATGACATTTAGGACCAGTCCAGCACATGACCTGTGCATATGACTGGATAAACGGTGCTTATGACATTTAGGACCAGTCCAGCACATCACCTGTGAATATGACTGGATAAACGGTGCTTATGACATGTAGGACCAGTCAAGCACCTTACCTGTCAATAAGACTGGATAAACGAGGATTTTGACATTTAGGACGAGTTCAGCACTTTACCTGCCCATAAGGCTGGATAAATGTGTGTATGTGCCGTGAAACACGGTGCCGTGAAACATTTTTGATATCCTGTCAATACGACCTAATCACTGAGTATGAATATGTGCGGTTATCATACTACTAGATTCGCCGATTTTGAGGATGCGGCTGGGGTTATATTTTGCATTTTAAATCTATTTGTAGGTGTTGACGGGATAAATAGAACAGTAGGTTTGTGCCGTGAATGGGAAAATATCTGGCGCGGCACGGAAACTGGATGGGCTCGGCAGAGCCTCGCCCATCCCGTTTCCTAATCCTCGCCAGATAGTGTTTCCCATTCACGGGACTAACCTACTATTATATATATATACGACCACTTAAATCACTCAATTTCGTCAGTATATACAATAAAATTGACATGAAATATATGAACGATTATAGCCGACTAAATGCAAACAAGTGAATGGAAGTGTTTACAGAGGACTTGATATTTAACATATGTAACTATTTTACTTTTTATATGTGGGCTTTAATTGGACAAACATTTGACAAAGCCGGGTTTGTTGGCTTGGCGCCCAGTCTATACACTTATTAAGCTGTACATCCGTGCGGTCACAACGGGGTCTACAAAGTTTCTCATTAAGTGGATGTAACACAATTACCGATAATGCATTAAGTCCAGCTTTGTCAGGTGTTGGTACAATTTGTATATTAACTGTATATGTAACATAAATATGTAAGTGGTTTGACGTTTAAACCGTTATCGTTGTAAACAAGATTGTAATTGTATTCAACAGGGCTGCACCTTAGTATACATATATGTGGCTGTGACTGTGGACACGTGGCTTATGGAATTGTTGTTCAGTGTAGCTCCTGATCAAACGGCAAACTCATGTAGCCTGAGATCAATCTATATTAACTGTTAGAAGCATGGCGCGTGTTTCATTGGTGGAATAGCGAACAGTGTAGATCCTGATCAGACTGTGCGGATGCAGACTGATCTGGATCTACCCTGGTCGCAAATCCCATAAGCCCTATTTTTACAGCCACAGCCATATATGTATCTGCTTTTGTTGTAGATATGCCCGGATGTAAATATGAACGTGTATTAACATTGTATTATACTGTACTTCATTATGACAGTGGATTTGTGTCTATGTCAAACACCATGTTTCCGTTTGAATATCGCATAGTTGCATTCGATTATTAAATAAATATTAAAATCGTTCTGTAAATGCGCCATATATAGACAAACATATCGAACGTAAACACTGCTTGTATATAATGATAGTATATATATTCGATTATGAATACATGTATATTAACTATGCACACTATATGTTATGCCTTTAATAATTATAAAATCATTCGATTGCTTAAAAATGTACTGTCAGTATATCAAGCATTAATGGTATCTCAATTAACCATTGAGGCATTGAAGGGGAAAACATGCGCTTCTGGATAAACGTCAATTTCTAATTATAAACTTATTTGATTGATTTTGTGGGTGGTTGGTTGGGAACAAGCGAAGATTGGCTTCAACCTTACTGTAATCCTGATATCCCTGATTTGGCAGTCGTGTACATTTTATGTTTGGCTTTCTTGTTACTTGAGAGTTGAATCCGCTAATACCCAATATAAACGTAGTAAGATTAGTGCTTGTCATATTACTTTTAGGAAGTGGGGCTAAGTGACTGGTGTGGTGAGAACCTGGCACCAAATAAGGTTATTCTAATTTCAGGGCTGAATATATTATTTTTTTCTGTAAATATTCAGTTCTGATTTTGGGATTTTGCCCCATCCACATAAGTGAAATATGACATTCGACCCCGTTAACCCTGATTAAGTACAAAACCGCAATAGCTGGACATTTTCTATTTGATATGTCGTTTCTTTATCCTGTGCAGATATGCGAAGTCAATTTCGATTTTTGATTTTGTCTCCAGGCCATTGATTATCTCCCCTTTTTGGACTTACAATTTCTATTATTAGAAGTAAAACTTTTAAACATTATAGCGGGGTACTTGATAGTTGGCATGTGGCATTCTTATGATGTGCAGGTGAGCAAAGAGATTTCGACTTTTTTATTCGACCCCTGGTCTATGGATTATCTCCCCATTTTGGACTTAGAATTTCGCAATTGTCCTTTGTAATTAGCAAACCTCAAACCATAATTGCTGGAGACGTCATATTCAGTATGTGGCTTCCTTATGGTGTGTAGATGCGCAAAGTGAATTTAGATTTTTGATTTGCTTCCCGGCTCATGGATTCTCTCCCCGTTTCCGACTGTGAAATTTGGAAAATTGGATCTTCCTTTTTTTAGAGGATTTCCTATTTTTTACTAAAATTTCCATGAAAAAAAGTTGCTGAGATGTGTCCAAACTGCTTGAAAATAATAAAATCTTGGAGGGGGTAGGGGTGTTTCCTTTGTTTTTGACCAATTTCCTTTTTTTTCACAATTTCCTATTGGCACCCCTGTATAGTGTGATGGCGTGCCATCGACTTTTTCTCTCGTTTTATAATTATCAAAGGCATAAACTACAGCGTATATGGTTAAAATATACTGGTCCAATGTTCTGACAGGACAGGCTATATTGACTTTAGCATAAAATTCAACTTTCTCAACAACTAGAGCATATTTTATGTATTTATTTTGCATACACACTGATAGCCATATCATGAATATATTTCCAGAACAAAATATTCGACTGTTGTATACATTTGCGGAGATTTCATTTTTATGTGAAAAGGTGTGATTTTGAAGAAAAAAAATTCTGAGATAATTTTGCAACGAAAATTTGGAAGTTTGCCGTATAAATATGTTCTTCGGTATGTTCCCATGTTCTAATGATTTATGTAGTTCTACTATAATTTTCAATGTTGGGCCAAACTAAGTTATTTTATTACACAGATTTCAGAAAGATCTCCATGTAAGAATGTGAAATATTTTCATAAAGTTGTAAACTCCTGGGGGCCGTTTCACTAAATTTCGACTAAAATGTTCGTACGTGCAAATTTAGGATCGTCTGAAAATTTCATATGCAGCCTATGCTCAATAAATGTAAATTCAATAATTGTTTACAAGAAAACAGTGTTAATGTGAAGTTTACAGACTATCATAAGTGTGCACTTACGAACATTTTAGTCATACGAAGTTTAGTGACACGGGCCCCTGGAGCATGAACAATTTAAATGAACTAAATATTTATTTACTGATTACCGTTTCCAAAATGTGTGTTTGAAAAATCCCAGATTGTATCGCAACATTAAAAACCGTGTAGAATTCCGTAAATCTGTTAGAAAATGTTCTAATCTTTATTGGAACGTGTTACCATGATTAAGATCATATCCGTACAACAAAAGTGAACTTTTTCGTTGGACAATAATCACCAAAAGTGAGATTTATCAAAATCACCATTTTTAAAAATCAACTTTAATTGTCGTTTTCTTCTGGAGATATAGACATTTTTTTAAATTTTAAGCCGACGTCTGATTAGGCTGTCCCGTAAGAACATTGGGTCAGTATACATGTATTTAAATAATATAATATACACCCTATCATCATGTACCAGCTGTATTGAATCTCGATATGTTTGATCATATAAGCAGCATTTACAAAATATAACATTTATTGAACAATCTAATGCAGCTATGTGATATAATCAAATGAAAATATGTTGTTTGAACATAGACCCAAAATCCACTGACATACTGTATATATTACTCTGTTTGCTGGTGAGTATTCCACCTTTATCAATGTTTTCCCCACCCATGGGGGTGCAAGCCGGGGGATTGTACGAATTAAATCCCCGACTGTCTACTACCCGCCTCACGGAATTACATTTCTGTCTAATTCTGTCTAATTCCCGTGGAGTGAGTAGCGTTTTCCTGCATAGCCGGACTGTCTAATATTTTCACCAGCTGACGTGTTGAATGTCTAATTACTACTTCTGCAGAGTTATTGCTGTCTAATTTCCCACCCCACTCCACCACCACCCCATGGGCAGGAACAAACATTGATTGGCGCATGAATGCAGATACATTGCGAAATTAAACTTCCCATAGGTGGTCAGCATCATGATATGATCATATATAGAGGATGCCAGTTCAGTGTCTTCTCATATCAAATTTAACAGGCAAGGCTAGGAAACGCGTAGGAATTCCGAGGCTTGCCGAGGAATTCCTACCGTTTCCGAGCCGAGTCTGATAAACTTGATATCAAGGGAAAGCCTCCTGGTATTCTATTTATCAGGTAACGTTATTTACCAGCCAATCAAGGTCATGCTTGATACAACAGTATGTTATCAGTCAGTACGTATTCCGCCAATACGAAGTCCGTTACCTGATAAAATATATACATGTACATTATAATTTAGACATTATGTAGAAACCAGATGAAAAGCTTATGTAAACAAGTTTTATTTTTATTTGAATAATAAATGTGTAGTCGTATCTTAGTCCTAGTTTATTATTATATTCCTATACTACTTAGCATAAATCGCTGTTGTACTGTGGAAAGAGAGGATCTTACATGAATGGTGATATAATATGATATTTATTAATTGAGTTTACTGATATCATCAGAAACGAGGCTGTGCCAAGTGTAATACATGTCATATTAATTGACACAGTGTTAGATTATATTTATCGCATAAATACATCGTCACGATGTGAAGCTGATCTGATTACCTAACATGTTTTGTGTAGCGGGCACATTTGTATATTTATTACACTAGCTGTATTATGAATTTTATTACACCGTGGTATTACAATGTGAAAGCTCACTGTATGATGATTTATTTTCACCCCCCAAAGAATAGCCCATGAGATAACCTAAATGTTCTGACTGTCACACAATGTTGCACGTCGAAAGATGCACCTGTTTCCTGACAAGATGCCACTAAGGTCTACTTAAAGCTGTCGCACAAATGCATGTCTCGTCTATTAACCGCAAATTCCTTGAGTCGGTTGCTAGACGAAAACATGTTAACGAAACCTGCCTAAATTATAAGGCTTTCTCCACAAGATTTCTTTTTCGGTTATACTATTTTTTTTGCAAAATTGAAGAATGAGACTTCTTTTTTAGTTCGTGACGACTATAATAATGTTTGCAAACAGTGTATATCCAGATGAGCCGGCTCGTAACGATGGTTTACCATTCCAACACTACACACCCATATCATAATGTTTGCAAACAGTGTAGATCCAGATGAGCCGGCTCGTAACGATGGTTTACCATTCCAACACTACACCCCCCTATCATAATGTATGCAAACAGTGTAGATCCAGATGAGCCGGCTCGTAACGATGGTTTACCATTTCAACACTACACCCCCCTATCATAATGTATGCAAACAGTGTAGATCCAGATGAGCCGGCTCGTAACGATGGTTTACCATTCCAACACTACACACCTCTATCATAATGTTTACAAACAGTTAAGATCCAGATGAGCCGGCTCGTAACGATGGTTTACCATTCCAACACTACACACCTCTATCATAATGTTTACAAACAGTTAAGATCCAGATGAGCCGGCTCGTAACGATGGTTTACCATTCCAACACTACACACCTCTATCATAATGTTTACAAACAGTGTAGATCCAGATGAGCCGGCTCGTAACGATGGTTTACCATTCCAACACTACACCCCCCTATCATAATGTTTGCAAACAGTGTAGATCCAGATGAGCCGGCTCGTAACAATGGTTTACCATTCCAACACTACACACCTCTATCATAATGTATGCAAACAGTGTAGATCCAGATGAGCCGGCTCGTAACGATGGTATACCATTCCAACAATACACACCCCGTCTCATCAGGATCTGCACCATGTGTGTATATTTCTAAAAGCGACACACCCTTTCTGATAAATAGAATAGACATACAAATACCAAGGGAGTGTCCATTTCAGTGACCTAGCCTAGTGAAAGGGTTCAATCCCAGGCCGGTGTGATGACCGGTAAGAGGGAGCTTTATATAGCGCCCGCTTACACTAATTTATCCCACACAGTCGATTTACTACGACCTCAAGTCCCAGCCTTGTCGGGCCGTGTATCTGTTCCTGAAAGCCAACGACATTCCGTTCAAGTCAAGTGATTCTGGTGTGGCCAGGACCTGGCATCATATAAGGATTATTCTTATTTCAGGGTTGAATATATAGATTTTAAAATCTTCAGTTCTGAGTTTGGGATATTACCCCCCCCCCCCCCCCTCCCCATTTGTACAGGACATATATGGAATTTAGTACTAAACCCATTGACCCGGCCTTAAATGACCTTAGCTGTTGATAGGCCGCTAAACCCTAACAAACAAACAAACAGTAGTTAGGCGTACGTAACGAAATGGATGCCAGTGGTGACATGCGTGCCCCATGGACACATGTCTAGTGTTACCTCCAACCATAAAAATAATTGTTTGACGGCACATTAGAATCATTTCCTATGGAAGAGTAAAATGGAAATTAAAATTAACAGCAAAGAACACTTACTTAAATTTATTTCAGCATTGTAAGAGATATCGGTGAACAGAATTGTATGCCTTGTAAAGTGTGCCAATACAGTGGAAAATTTTACAATTATTGGGATCCAAGCGCTATATTTAACATACATGTCATCGTATTATATGTATCATATTCGCAATTCCCTAGGAATATAATAGTACATGAAAATGTTAATCATATTGCACGTATAAACAGGATACCCCGGTGTGAATGATCGTATTCAAGGGTAAATGTATGGTATTACACTCTTGACGCGCCACAACACAGACTTTATTGTCGAAATATTTGTTTGTTTTTTTATCTTATATTTAATGGTAGGAATTGGCTCGAAGACCTTCCAAACCCGGGCATTTGAGCCCAAAAAGTGTCAGGCCAATGACCGTAACAAATGGCCTGTTTGTTTCCGACTTTACTAATATCTGCCATACAGTCGAAATATGTACATTAAATGAAGGAGGCAATGAAGAGGTTAATTTAACCTAGCTAGTTAATTCTCCTATCGCACGAAGCCGGTATGTAAGACCGTGAACAACGCCGAGTGTGAGTGTATGTGATATATGGAGACTCAGCCGTAACAGTGTTATCCTATATGATGACGATATTTGACGGTTGGTCAAGGCAAAACATATCAGGCAGGGAATGATCGATATTGGGTTATGCAAAGTATGAAGTAGTATGTTTTCGGGGAATTGGTCAGTGTCGCCCTTGAGCCAGAGTATTTTCGTGAAAGCTGGTGCGTGGCCGGGGTGCATCGATTAATATCTACATATAGGCACAAAATGTTCTTATAAGTGTATAATTGTGTAACCGTTAGTCCATCAGTTTTAAAAAGTACGAGTGCCCGATATGCAGATGTAATCATTTAGTAATTTTTAATTTACTGATAGTGATGCGCATTTGTATCGGGCTAGTTTGATATACAAATGAGGCAGGACATGGCCGTCTATCGAATAAGTATAAAGTATGCTCATTGAATACATAGTTGTTTCCATAAATCTTTTCAGGAAATACAGTTATCCCCCCTGATATCGAGTGTGTCAATTTACGTTGATATGCAAACTATAATAATGCAGAAATTAACACGTTCGGTAATGGTAAATGAATGCTTATTTTGCAAGAACAATTGTCATATATAACGACTGGATGAAACGATACGTCTATATTACACACTGGTGTGTGGGAGAGCACGTTCAATGACATTGGGAATGATGCCATAACGCAATTTAGCGAGCAATGTAGACCCTGATCAGTATGGCAGGTTGGAGCATGCGATGGGTAATTTAACGATCGGGGTTCATCATTATCGGAATTCCGAATGCAGACCTGGTTTGGCCCTCACATACGTCTTTGGCATTTTGTATTTGACCGTTGAATCTGGTTATACCCCTTATGTGAGTATTACGATTATTCGTAATCATACTTTAGGGTAAGGGGCCAAGTGACTTGGTACGGTATGGACCTGGAACCAGGTCAGGTTATTCTAATTTCAGGGCTGAACATATGTTTTTCTCGATGTAAACATTCCGTTCTGATTTTGGGATTTTCACCCCAATGCAGCAGGTTAAAACGGGATCGAACCAGTTTGCCCGGACTTAAATGACTTTAGCTGTTGATAGGCCGCTAAACACCAATACACAAACAAACAAACAAACTGATCAGTATGGCAGTCTTATCTGGGTCTAAACTGGTCGCATACCAATAAGCTCCATTTTTGGTAAAATTGATTCACAATATTAATTATTATAACTGGATACTACGGCAGTTTAAAGGTGCATGCCCACTCAGTAGGCAGAAACTGTTTTTATAGGAATTAAATAAGTGTGTAATCGTGTCACAATTCCATCAGTTCTAAAAATTACGAGTGCCCGATATACAGATATAATCATTTAGTAATATTGGTAGTGACGCGCGATGATATCAGGCTATTTTCATATGCAAATGAGGCATGCCATTTTTTAATTATTTATACTAATTAAATGCGTCACCTGCAAAAATAACATTTTTTACATATTATAAAGTCAGATCATTGCACATCAAAACATAAATGCAGATTATATTATCGCATAAACACATCATCACGATGTGAAGCTGTACTGATTACCTAACATGTTTTCTGTAGCGGGCACATTTGTATATTTATTACACTAGCGTATTATGAGTTTTATTACACCGTGGTATTACAATATGAAAGCTCATTTTATGATGATTTATTTTCACCCCCTCCCCCCCCCCACCCTCAAAGAATAGCCCATGAGATAACCTAAATTTTCTGACTGTCACACAAAAAGTTGCATGTCGAAAAATGCACCTGTTTCCTGACAAGATGCCACTAAGGTCTACTTAAAGCTGTCGCATAAATGCTTTGTCGTCTATTAACCGCAAATTTCTTGTGTTTGCTAGATGAAAACATGTTCACGAAACCTGCCTAAATTATATAGAGGATATTCATATTTTTGCAACTAATATGACATATATGTTCATCGAGTGGTGTGAAATGTCCATATTTCACGAGATATGGACATTTCACACCATGAGATGAACATATATGTCATATTCGTTGCGAAAATATAAATATATTCTATTTATTATATACAGCTCCATGGAAATTAGCAGTATGTCATAATGTTTGCAAACCGTGTAGATCCAGATGAGCCGGCTCGTAACGTTGGTTTACCATTCCAACACTACAAACCCCTGTCATTTATGTTTGCAAAGAGTGTAGATCCAGATGAGCCGGCTCGTAACGTTGGTTTACCATTCCAACACTACACACCCCTATATTAATGTTTACAAACAGTGTAGATACAGATGAGCCGGCTCGTAACGACGTTTTACCATTTCAACACTACACGCCCCTATCATAATGTTTGCAAACACTGTAGATCCAGATGAGCCGGCTCGTAACGTTGGTTTACCATTCCAACACTACACACCGCTATCATAATGTTTATAAACAGTGTAGATCCAGATGAGCCGGCTCATAACGAGCATAACGATCTGCACCATGTGTGTATATTTACGTATTTGTAAAAGCAACACCCTTTTCGGATAAATGGAATAAACATACAAATAGTATGTGTCACGATTCGTAGCAGACTATTTTCTTTATCATCCATTATTTGTAACACGGGTCACACAATACTAGTCTAGAGCACAATAATCGAATATTCTAGTACAGACGATCGAATAGGTATTCGTGTTTGAAATATCGCTCCCGTGGAATACACCGCTGGAGAGAATAGCGCTTTATCCGAAACCGTGCACGGACCACCATTATTGGATTTTGCATTGGTTATATCTGGGTGATTTACACTGTTTATGCACAAATGGATGCTAGCCTAATTACCTAGTAGGTCATATCTACTTATAACTGAAGTATTTCAGATTAGTTCACCAGATATCTCATGAGCTAGACTGACTGTTAGAACATAGGTCCACTTACGCAAAATTGTAAGCCAAATGTCGGCACATAGTTTTTACTTTGACAGGCAGACTACATGAAGAAATTTGTCCGCTAGTTTGGCCATATATATTTGATCTAAAACTATATTCTAGCAGTCGGACACTCAATACATTCTTGTGAACACATTGGATCGCAAGCAATCACTGGGAATTGGTGGGTACATATGTTTTTAGTTACTTTCCAATGCTGCCATTTAAGTCTGAATCTTGCCAAGACCGGCAACTCTCCGCATTGTTATCGTATCCTCGATAATACTGCCCTATTTCATTTACCTGAGTTATTTGTACCCGTTTCGACCAAATTCTTGGTCAATAAAAGCCGTATGGCATGTATCCGCTGATGTACAATCCTTAATACAATCAAACTGATTCATTAATTCGTCGTGCTTACGTGTAAATGATAACGATTATAGGACTGGCATGTGTGAGCATTCCGTGAGTATTGTAATGGCATATTATTCTCATGTTTTGTTTATGCATGTCACTCCGACTAATTGCATTAGCAACTTATTCTATTTGTAAACGAAGAGCGAACTCGATTGAAATGTTTACTAAAATTAGCTATGCATTTTATATTATGATTCAATCCAATATCAGTTCTGCGCCCTGTACAATACATAAGAATATTGCCAATTTGAACATGTCACAATTGTAACGTGAATTTTCTGGACGACTTTCATTTACTCTATGGGGGACACACGTAAGCTCCTAACCCAGTCGTCTGTACATTCATTTTATTAAGTTATATACGTTCATTGTCAGCTTATATTTTCATTATATGCATAGAAATATTATCAAGACAAATAAATAACAACGACAACATAAAAGGTCTAATACTAGGTGGAAATGAAATAAAACAAACCCTGTTTGCTGATGATGTAAGTTTTACTCTAGATGGTTCAGAACGTTCATTTAATGAACTTGTAAAAACGTTAGATACTTTTGCGAAAATATCTGGTCTCAAATTAATAAATCAAAATGTACGGCCTTAAGGATAGGAAGGTTAAAAATCGACCCAAGCAAATGGTGTAACAGTAATACATACACTTGGTCAAATGACCGTGCCTCAACATTAGGAATAATATTCACAAACAACAAAACTAAAATTCATGAATTAAATGTATCCCCTAAAATTAAGTCATTCCAACATTGTCTAAATAATTGGCAAAAACGGAACTTAACATTAATTGGCAAAATAACTGTGTTGAAGACTTTTGCATTATCTAAACTAATATACCCATTAACTGTGCTCGAAAATCCGGAAGACCGGACAATCGAACAAATTAATTCTATAATGTATACATTTCTTTGGGATGGTAAACCGGATAAAATATCACGAAATACTATAATTCAAAAGTATGAAAACTACGGTCTCAAAATGGTAAATATTCATGCATTCATAAATTCCCCAAAATGTTCATGGATCAAACATCTAAAAGGTACACAAAACCACTTGAAAAACACATACAATAAAGAACTAAATAAATATGGAGGAGATATATTGTTTAAAAGTAATCTTCATCATAACGATGCCAAGAAAATAATTAAAAAATATACATTCTTGAAACAAATATTAATTTCATGGTGTAAAATAAACAATAACAATAAAAATACTAATATATCGCACGAAATTATATGGCATAACAGCAATATCAAAAACGAAAGCAAAAATACATTTTTCTACACAGAATGGCATAATAAAGGTATTATGTATGTGAAGCATATATATGACTATAGGATAAAAGAATTCTATAACTTTGATACTCTAAAAGAAATATACAACATAAACAATGGAGACGTCTTAAAATATTATATCCTGCTAGGCAATATTAAAGCAGAATGGAAACAGACAATGATATTAGAACAAATAGATAATGACATTCCAAAGTATTTAATATCTACTATATTATCGTCAAATCATGTGAATAAAATATTATACAACAAGGAAATTGACAATATGAGGTTGCCACAACAAAAACATATACTGAAATGGGAAAACGAATTTAAACAATCAAAACATCGAATAGAATTATATTTTCTCATTGCCATACAAAAATACAATAAGTACAAAACTTAGTGCTTTTCAATACAAATATCTAATGCGAATAATTCCGAATAACTCATTTCTGTTCAAATGCAAAATAAAGACATCAAATATATGTGAATTTTGTCACATGGCTGTAGATTCAAACAAACACATGTTTTGGGAATGTACTAACATACAACCTTTTTGGTCAGACGTAAACGAACTATTACATACAAGTAGATTAGACTTCACTATGCACTTAACTTATGAATGTATATCATTCTATAACGCAAAAGTTCCATGTAAAAATAAAACAATACTTATTAGCTTTATCATTCTACTTGCAAAATATTTCATTTTTAAATGCAAGTATGTGTCAACACATCCAACAATACAACACTTTAATGCTTATCTTAAACAGGACTTATTAACATCGAAAAATAAAAAAAACAATTGCCAGTATGAGAGACAAACTGGACAAGTTTCACTCGAAATGGAATGACTTTATACAGTAAAGCAGACATTAAAATAAATCGACCACTCATATAAACCCATCCTTAGGTTAAAGTATTCCCCACCCCCCCCCCCCCCCCCATTTTCCAATAACACCTTTGTTATTACTTCTTTTAGGAAAACATGTATTTTTAACCTTGTAAAACCATCCTCATTTCATATACCCATATCGACCTATGCAACTCCAATAAAAAAAATGAAAGACTCTCTGTTGCAGGTATATCGCTAGTAATAGATAGATTTGTTTAATTCTCTGATGGATAAAAAAAACTTCTGTCAAAATAGTTTTTACATGTTATTTTGAAATTACATGTACACACACTTTCGACAGTGCTAGTTTATGTATATATGTATGTATGTATTTATGTATGGATGTATACATGTAACCTAGATGAATAAAAAAATAAAAATAATTTTTTTTTTTTATATATGTTCACAGTGTATTGTAAATATTGTAAATGCTATTGCGACCAGGATATACCAGATCAGACAGTTCTGCTCTAAATGCACTGATTTATACGTCAGTAAGCTGCAATAAGGACATGATGTGAAGTATAATTTATTTCAATCACTGATGCTTTGGGTCAGCCTGTGGAATCCTACAGTCTGATTAGAGTATACAGACAGTGTTTATCATTAGTAATGCAATACTGTGAGTCTGCACAGGAAAATACTTGGCACAGTTTCTCTTTATTAAGTTAGCGCAGTTGGCCACGGGCAGTCTGATCAGGGTAAGGCCTGTCGCAATCAAATGTTTGTTTACTAATGGTAAATAACTGTGAATGACATCTGTATTCACATGTACGGCTGTGAAGATATATATCGTTGGGTACACTAGATAGGTGGCTGTTCATTAATCTATTATATCGCATTTTCCGACTTATGACTTCCATCAGCCACCTTCTTCCAATTAGTGAAAATATCTTTGTGTACATTGTAATTTATCATGTTTCATCATTGTAATATATGATGTTGGTTAGTATTGCCATGCAATCATAATATTGATTTCATGTGCACTACTGTGACTATTATTGAGACAATAACACGTTACATTATAGTAACAACACCGTTGGTGTTTTGTAGTCCCAGCCAGTAAGCCAGCCAGGCAGTCAGCCAGCCAGTCAGCAACCAGCGACGGCACGTCCATCCTGTGTGTATGCGTAGAACCAGTACACAACACCTATTTATTCTGGAGTCCACAACACGACACCGTGTACCAGTGGGGACTCTGCTCCGCGTGGACCAATGACGTATCGAGTGGGGCATCATTCCGGTGACGTCATTCCGTCCAAGGACTAGATGAATCTCTAAGGACATTCACCAATGTGTTATTGGCCCCATCCGCCCAAGTAGGCTGTGTATTATAGTTACAAGGAACTTTACCACGTCATAAGAAATTCACTACCATCATGGCGGAAACCGGAGTTGATTAACGGAACTCTAACATCGGATCTTGATCCTGATCATGATGAAGTATACTGTTGAACTATACCTGTTCCAGAATCGTGGAGATGCCTTGGTTGTGCGATTGCATTTTGCGGTTTCATCTAGGGGACGTTGTCCGTACTGACATTACCATCCATTGTTTGTGCATTTCATTATATGTAAATACATCACCATTGTAAAAATATACCTTGTTGTCTCTGTCCACAACTATCCCGGTGTCACCCTGGCGTGACAGTATGAGAGTGTCCATTCCATCTACGTAGGGGTGAAAGGGTTCAATCTCAGGTCGGTTTGAGGTATATAGGGAGTTTTATCTAGCGCCCGCTTACATAGTAAACATATGGTTAATGCCGTCGAATATAAAATATATTCGGTTGAGCCTTAGACAGCTTTACTGGGGCGAGCTTTAGCGAGCTCCAATAAAGTTGTTGTGGCGAAATCGAATATATTTTATATTCGACGGCACTAATCATATATTTCATTTATACCGCATATGGAACTTAATTTTTGAATGTGTGTGATGTCATGTATTTGACGTCATTCCCTCGTCATACGTCACAAATCTAGCGACGTCATTCAAACCAAAATGGCGGCGTCCACGCTAGGTAGATGTTGCATTGTATCTGATTAAAACTTCGATTTGTTTACGATGAACTTCAATATTGGCTGGCTTTAGACTCCACACTCATCATAATAAGCATTATAGTCATGACGGACATGTACGTGTCGTTGGTTATATCGCATGTTTACTGTAAAAATGGACAAAATTCAGCTGAATCGACAACGATTTAGATTTTAAAATCCACCGCCATCTTGAATTTTCTTTTGAGAATGACCAATCAGAGTCCGCGATTAGGGGTCAAAGGTGAAACAATAAAGGCAAAATAAGCACTTTATGTATATTAGGCTACTTCAGGTATATTAGGTTACTTCAGATATAAACAACATGTATTCAACCCCCTTTATTATGCTACATGGAGCAATGATTGCGGTATAAACTAATTTATCCCACACAACCTTGAGTTTTCACCCCGTGCTATCACGAAAACCAGTCAATGCACGGGTATCTGGAATTATTGGAAACGTTGTGTGTCTGTTTATCATCATCCATAACGTTACTACATAGTCGACACACAGGGCCTACATAACTAAGGAAATGTATATCGTTGTCATTGGAAATAAAATGTAATCGTTCACGTTGCAAAATAACTCCAATCATGACCGATGTCGATACGTGTATCCTAGTGACCGATATCGATACGTGTATCCTAGTGACCGATATCGATACGTGTATCCTAGTGACCGATATCGATACGTGTATCCTAGTGACAGATATCGATACTTGTATCATACTGTCTGTATCACGAAACCTGCCCAAGTTTACGGCTATACAAACAATGCAAAAACAATATATTTTTGATAATATTAAATTTGATCACAATTTAGGAATAAACTTTATTTTTGTTTCGTAAACTTTGGTCAAATATTGATTTTATTATGAAAGCTGGGGAGTTAACATGGGATAAAATACCTGGAGAGCCAGGAGGATTCGAAAAACGAAATATTTTCGAAAAAAATGTACTCTGAAAGTTGACGAGATAACTTGGAAATGATCTAACAAAGAACAGTTAAAGCTAAATTTTGAAATTTTGTTAACTATTTTTGAAATTAGATAAAAAAAACCCATCTTCACTGAAGAATTAACATGGGGACTTGTTTTTATATCCCCGGTCTTAGTAGAGCCGGAGGTATATGGAGGTGTTTGGACTGTGTGTCCGGCACATTAAGAAGTTCGCCGGAGTTTCCAAATTATGTCATAACTTCTATATCCCTTGACGGATTACTTAAATAGTTCAACTCAGTATACCTGTGGACAAATGCCACACATCCTTGCTGCCGTTAATATGACTGTGACCTTTTGACCTTCACCACTTTGCACTTTTTCCCACATTAAGAAGTTTCTCAATTCTGTCATAACTTCTATATTCATCGAAGGATTACTTAAACATTTCAACTTGTCGACACATTCCACACATTCATGCTGCCTTTAATATAACATTAACCTTTTGACCGTCACAACTTTGTGAACTGTTTCACACATTGAAATATTTCGCCGGATTTTCTAAATTCTGTCATAACTTGTATACCCCTTAAAGGATTACTTTAATAGTTCAATACATGAAACTTGTGGAAAAATGCCACACATCCATGATGCCCGTCATATGACATTGACCTTTTGACCTTCACAAATTTTAACTTTTTCACACATTAAGAAGTTTGCCGGAGTTTCTCGATTCTGTCATATCTTCTATATCAATTACTTTAATTTGTCAATACATCATACGTGTGCACAAATGTCACACACGCCCTTAATATGACATTCGTCATTTGACCTTCACAACTGTGCTTAAAATACTTATCACTTTTGGTTAATTAATTTTGTCAAAGTTTCACCAATCTGCTGCCACTGGGGGCATTCGTGTGCCGACAGGCCACACTTTCTTGTTTCGTAATAAAATCAACATTGGACCAAATTTCACGAAATAAAAAGAAGGCTCAATCATAAAATTTGCTAAACTTTAATAGTATCGAGAGAATTATTGTTTTTTTGTATTATTTATGTAGCCGTAAAACTTGGGCAGGTATCGTGAAACAGACATTAGTGAAAACAAGATACGACCATTCTTATCAGTCGCCTTGTAACCCGTCAATGCACAGCAAGCTGCTTATTACACTCGTGCTGCACTCCACGCCAGCGTACACTGTTTCATGTCGAAACAGGCGCCGGATTCCTGACGAATGTTCGTCTTGTAGCGCCGGTTACTAGACGAAAATGTTTATGTGATATCTCTAAGTAGAGCTGCATACCATCTCGTAATTTTACGGCGGTGCGGAGAGCAGCATCAATGTACAGTGGAATCTCTCTAAACCGGACACCCTGGGAGGTCCCCAGTAGAACCTCTCTAAACCGGACACCCTGGGAGGTACCCAGTGGAACCTCTCTAAACAGGACACCCTGGGAGGTCCCCAGTGGAACCTCTCTAAACAAGACACCCTGGGAGGTCCCCAGTGGAACCTCTCTAAACAGGACACCCTGGGAGGTCCTCAGTGGAACCTCTCTAAACCTGACACCCTGTGAGGTCCTCAGTGGAAGCTCTCTAAACCGGACACCCTGGGAGGTCCCCAATGGAACTTCGCTAAACCGGACACCCTGGGAGGTCCCCAGTGGAACCTCTCTACACCGGACACCCTGGGAGGAGGTCCCTGTAGAATATCTCTAAACCGGACACCCTGGGAGGTCCCCACTGGAACCTCTCTAAACCGGACACCCTGAGAGATCCCCAGTGGAACCACTCTAAACCGGACACCCTGGGAGGTCCCCAGTAGAACCACTCTAAACCCGACACCCTGGGAGGTCCCCAGTGGAACCTCTCTAAACCGGACACCCTGGGAGGTCCCCAGTGAAACCACTCTAAACCGGACACCTTGGGAGGTCCCCAGTGGAACCACTTTAAACCGGATACCCTGTGAGGTCCCCAGCGGAACCACTCTAAACCGGACACCCTGTGAGGTCCCCATCGGAACCTCTCGAAACCGGACACCATGGGATGTCCCAGTGGAACCACTCTAAACCGGACACCCTGGGAGGTCCCCAGTGAAACCACTCTAAACTGGACCCTCTGGGAGGTCCCCAGTGGAGGGAGGTCCCCAGTGGAACCACTCTAAACCTGCCACCCTGGGAGGTCCCCAGGGTGTCCGGTTTAGAGAGGTCCCACTGTAATTAAGCACTACCGTAATTAAGCACTCGATGGCCAATGTTTGTCAATTTCTGTTATCAACAGACGGTACAATGACACAAATTACATTGAACTTCATGTAAATTAGACACAATGAGGTCCCCAGGGTGTCCGGTTGAGAGAGGTCCCACTGTAATTAAGCACTCAATGGCCAATGCTTGTCAATTTCCGTTATGAACAGAGAGGACAATGACATAAATTACATTGAACCCGATGTAAATTAGACACAATGGGGTCTTAGGGTGGCCGGTTTGGAGAGTTCCACTGTAATAGAAATGTATTAGTAGGCGAGCAAGGTCTGTTTACTGGTGACCTTCGCAGTGTATTAACACAGTACATTACACTCATAATACGCTAGTGTAATAAATATACAAATGAGTTCATCGATACAGAAACACGTTATGTGATCAGAACAGCTTCAACGTACGATGATGTACTTATGTAATGACGTAATATATTCATTCGCGATGGATGACTTAATATGGCTTTTATTTAACTCGTTGATTGATGTCATCAGTCAACTCGTTTAATAACTGCATATTAAACCAATACTCACGGAAGAGCCTCGTTGACCGACTTCATAAAAAACTCGGTATAGCATCGTTTGTTATGAAATCAGTGTGAATTCGTTTAATAAATGTCGTATTAAATTAACACCCCTGTATGAGCCTCTATATAATACCAGAATATATGAATAATGCGTGAAGTGTGGCGCCAAATCTGTCAACGATACATGACAGTATACCATGTGTGTATACCGGTATTTGTTACACAACGATACATGACAGTATACCATGTGTGTATACCGGTATTTGTTACACAACGATACATGACAGTATACCATGTGTGTATAACGGTATTTGTTACACAACGATACAGTATACCATGTGTGTATACCGGTATTTGTTACACCTAAGTTCTCACGGGACAGTTGGCGGCTACGGTCAAAAAGGGGGTGGACGATTTTCTATATGTTTCAGCACTGACCCTACAAGTTGTACGAGTGTTTGCAGGTAAACAAGGTTCATTATACAGACATGTATTTCTTTTGCGGGGCTGGAGGATGTGTATTTGTGAATTTATTTACCAATTTCAGAACATTCTGCTAGGTCTGCTTGCTCTAGCATCATTGCAAAGGACGGTATCAGTAAAGCGGGTTCGACCGACATGAACAATGCAATCTTTGGGCAGAAAATACCAGTTCCAGCAGCGACAAATTGAGGTCGTTATGACCCCGCTCCGAAACTGGTTATTGATTCCGATCCGTCATGCGTACTCACAGAACGGTTCACATCGGAGCCTGTGTGCCTGCTATTGTCATGATTGTCGATCGCGGAATGTCGTTCTCGCGCGAGAAATTCCGCATCCAAAACTAGATGGGTGGGTTACTTTCGAATAAAGTACAATAGTTAGGGAGCTGTCCTATGGAATCTCCTGGAGAAACGAGAGACTGACTTAACATCATGGCGTGGAGGTGACGTGCCACAAAAACGTTACATGTGTTAATATGTGGCTGTGACTGGACAAATGGGGCTTATGGGATTTGTGATCAGAGTAGATTTTGGTTAAGTAGCATGCTCCTGTAGTCGGATAACGATCTATTGTTTGTTAGAAGCATGACAGGTGTTTCATTGATGCAGATTCTGATCGGACTATGTGGATGCACAGGCTGATCTGGATCTACATTGGTCACAAAACCCATAAGCCCCATTTCTCCAGTCAATGTCACACATATGATTAAGCATTTCAAGATATACGGAATGACGTCAGAAACGCAAGACCTACTTGCGTGAGTGTCGCGTCCGAAATCGCTCACTCAGTTTAATGTAACATTTAGTTTAAAGGTACATGCCCACTCAGTAGGCACACAATGTTCTTTATACGAATTAAATAAGTGTACAATTGTGTCACTATTCCACTATTCGTTCGCCGATCTAAAAAACACTTTTTTCTATAATTTCGTTCATTATCTGGAACTGGGTCAATGCACTATCTTCCATAATACAACCACCGAAGCGTCTATGTAAGAACATCTCTGATTGGTTAAACCTAAAAATAGACGCGAGGACTTTCCCTTTTCAGGGTTTCCGGAAGACATAATCTGATAGTACGCGAATCATGAAAGAAAGTCAATAAAATTAGAAAAAAGTGTTTTTTAGATCGGCGAACGATCACAATTGGACGAACTTTGTATGGTTGGAGTCTCTAATGTATATGATCATGGTGCACGACTTTAGTTTGAGCTGGCGATCAGCTATCGGCCAAATATGACCGATAATCCGACCGGACGGCCTCCGATTCTGTGTGAGATTCTTTCGTACACGCAACTTTCGCTTTGGATGGGGTAATCAAAACGCGAATAACTCAATAAATACTTGAAACAGCGATTTGAAGTGAGTATATTCACACACCTAATACCTTTATCGATTGCCAGAGACATATTTCATACATTTAATCGATGTTTATTGTGTTTGTGCGAGCCGGACAAAAGAGGGCTCTTTCTATAATAGCGCTATTTATGCTCACCTTGAATTAACGTTATGTACTGTACGAGACCAAGTGGGTGGGGTAATGGGATTTTTTTTAATAGGCATTTTTTTGGTGTCATAGGTCCGAGTCTTCCACCTGTGCGTAGTCACTGCAGGGTTCGTACGGAAATGAAAAGTCCTTGAATTTCAAGCCCTCCCATGAAAAGTGCTTAATTTCAGTTTTATCCTTGAAAAGTACTTGATTTTCGACCATGACCCTTGAAAAGTGCTTAAATGCTGTTGAGCTATGATGGTTCCCATCTAATCCCTGAAGAAATACTCATTTCCAATGTTTTTTTCTCAATAACGGTCAACAAATAGTATAAAATGGAGCGAACAGCTGGTATTGTTTACATCTAGATTAGAACCGGAAGTCAAATAACGGTCCCGGGTGGTTTCGCCCCAAAAACGATTTCGTCCCCTATCCGTGTTCGCCCCAATACTGGTTCGCCCCAATGACGCAGTGTCTATGTAACCGGTTACTCGGGTGAGTTTAATGCGCGCGGTGTCATCCGTCGGATGTGCGCTGCCGGGATAATACATAATACTACTGCAGATATAGAATTATCAGGTGTATTATCATACACAGGTACTAATATAGACTCGCGGACAGTTGGGTTAGCACACAATTTCCACTCCGAGCATTACGGAACAGGACCATGACTTGGGGACGAAACGGACCGTCCGCGACCGTAGAATTTAGTAATTAAAGTTAGTGCGCAGCGCATGTAAAAATAGCCACTAAAAATATTTGCACAGGGCGAAAAGTCAGCGTCTGGATTTCCACGACATACAACAACAACAAACTCAAAAGTCAAAATGCCTTCGGGAAAATGTGTTTTTAATCCCGGATGGGACAAGAAATATGCGTGGTTGTCACCGGTGAAGGAAAGCAAAAGCAAAGCTAATTGTACTGTGTGTCGCAAGGAATTTGACATAGGCGCGATGGGTGAAAGTGCTATCAAGTCTCATGTTAAAAGTGAAAAGCACAAAAAACTTTCGGGACCTTCTTCAAATTCGGGTTGTACGCTAGATATGTTTATGAAACAGGGCAAACAAACGGACCCTAAAGGAGTTTCACAAACAGACCCCTCACATGTTAAAACATCATCAACCAGTGAAGCTGATGTCTGTGTTAGAAATTTCGTGTCCGGCAATCGTGGCTTAGAGGCTGAAATTCTGTGGACGATACACTGATTACAAACCACTCATCATACCACAGCAATGAAGGAATAAGCAACTTATTCCAAAGAATGTTCCCGGATAGTGAGGTAGCTTCGAAATTTGCATGTGGAGAAACAAAAACACGCTACTTGACAGTGTTTGGCATAGCAGATCACTTCAAAAATAATCTGATGAATTCTGTCAGCGGACCATTTGTCCGTCTTATTTGATGAATCCCTCAACAAAAAAAATGCAGGAAAAACAAATGGACAATTCATTTAAGGTTTCTGGGATAAGAGAACACTGAGCCTAAAGTAGTCACTCACTATTTCGGTTCGACTTTTATGGGACATGGTACAGCGAAAGACATGGTACGTCACTTTCAGGATGCAGTGTTTGACCAAGTACCACATGCAGATAATCTGTTACAAATCAGTATGGATGGACCGAACGTCAATTGGGCATTTTATGATATTGTTCAAGAACAAATCCAAAAGGATTATAACCATTCACTCATAGATATTGGGTCATGTGGCCTGCAGACAATGCACAATGCGTTCGAGGCAGGAGCAACATCAACAGAGTGGGATGTCGGTGGGATTCTTAGTGCTCTATATTATCTCTTCAAGGATTCCCCAGCCCGTCGGGAAGATTACACAACATGTGTTGTTGAATCTGGAACGTCTATGAACTCGGTCATGCCACTGAAGTATGTACAACACAGATGGCTAGAAAATGTGCCAGTCGTGAAGAGAGCCGTTAAGATCTGGCCACTTGTTCAAGGGTATGTGAAGAAGGTTGAGGCAAAGGTGTTCCCAAAACCAACTTGCAAATCGTACGAGGTAATATCCAAGGCCTGCAAGGACAGTTTGCTGCTTGCGAAGATGGAATTCTTCAACACTGTTGCAAACATTCTCTATCCATTCCTCGTGAACTTCCAAACTGACAAACCAATGGTCCCATTTCTCGGAACAGAGCTTACTTCAGTCATAAAGACACTGATGAGAAAATTCATCAAGTCAGATGTTTTGGAGAAACATTCTACCTCAACTGACAAGTTGCTCCGTTTGAAGATTGAAGACTCTGGAAACCATGTTGGTTACAAAAGCGTTGACCTCGGGCTATGCACAGAAGAGAAGCTGAAAGGACTGAAAGTTAGTGACAGACAACTAATGGATTTTCGAATGGAGAGTAAAGGGTTTCTAATTAGGTTGATTATGAAACTGAAGGAGAAGAGCCCATCACCTATTCTCTTGTGAGAAATCTCAGTTCTCTCAGTCCCGTGGAAATTGCATCTGATAAGCCAGAGAGCAAAGAACGCTTCAAGAAGGTTGTGAAAAAGATAATTTCAACCAAATGGATTGACAGCAGTGAGGGCGACATCCTGTTGACAGAGTATGACAATTTGCTCGAGAGCATTCCATCGATTGGTGTAAGAAGTTCACCGACTTCAACCCGTATAAGGACAGACTTGATGAGTTCTACATGGATCTCAATCTGGAAAACAAAGAGAGATTTTGTCATCTCATCAAATTCATCAAATTAATTCTGATAATATCACATGGACAGGCTCAAGTGGAACGTGGCTTTTCAGTGAATAAGCAAGTCGAGTGTGAAAATATGCTGAAACAAACTGTAGTGGCACAACGTATTATTTGTGACTACATGTTCTACACTGGTGGACTGAACAACTTTGTTGTGAGTAAAGAGCTCATGCTGAGTGCACAGTCAGCTCGCCACAGATACCATAGTTACCTCGACAAGAAGCGGGAGGATGAGAAATCAGAAGAGCAGAAAAGGAAGAGAAAGGCCATCCATGATGAGATTGAGTGCATAAAGAAGAAGAGGAAACAGGCTAAAACTGATGAAACTGCTCTTATACAGAGTGCTGATAAACTGTGTACACAAGCTGAGACCCTTGGAAAGCTGGAACTGTTGGCTCAAGCTAATGCAAACAGAGAGAAGTCCAGGGAGAAGAAGGAAGTTGTTTGAGAGCCTATCCAAAAAACTGGAGGACAAGCTGCGCTCTTAAAATACTAAATATGTCTAAACAATAACTGTAAATATGTTAAAATTGTTCTGCAATTAGCTTTGCTTTTGTTTAATTGACATTTGACAACATTTCAAGTTCGGTGTTAAGAGTTACATTGACATACTTGTACAAGCAGTGCAGGCAGCATGATAACACATTGAATGTAGCGGTAAGTTATCTACCCGCACATAATTTAATAGTCCTTGAAAATGGTGCTCACGGTCCTTGAAAAGTGCTTAAATAGTGTTTGAATTTGATTGTCCAAAAAGAGTGGGAACCCTGCACTGATAAAGCAGCGCAGGTTTGCATGCTTGTGTTGGTTATACACTGATTGCATGCAAACGTAGTAATCCAGCTTCGGTAGGATTGTGAACCAGATAACAGACGCCTGCTATATTTTTGTCACTTTTAACTGGTCACGTGACCGCAGGGTATTGAGGACATGTCTGCGGAAATGTAAACAAAAGTGGGGTACCCAAGAGGAATGGCTGGAATTAAGTTGTGTAATTATAGTATTTGTATTAAACTTACAAAAAATTCGACAAAATTTACAATTTTATCTCAGGCTTTCGACGTATCCGTGCATTAAATTAGTTAGATAATGTCGTCTCGTTGAATATGGTTAGTTAACAGCGCGTGGGGGAATTTAAGGCGGCCGAAATACGTCTCGCCTAGCGGCTCGACGATTTCCGGCCCCCTAAATTTCCCCCATGCGCAGTTAACTAACCATATTCGACTCGAACACATTATCTAACTTATACATATTACGGAGTACACGGTTGGATATAACGAGAGACATAGAAATACTTAAAATCCTTGATAAATTTCAAAATGCCCCGTTCTGGATGGAGGTTGAAAGTTGACGCGAAATACAAATGTAATCCGTGTAAAGAATCTGGGTCTACCAAAGGCGCCATCATGCATTGTCGGAACTGTGACGAATTTATGTGTGAGTCTTGCGCATCAATTCACAAGGTGTTCAAACTGTCGAGAGATCATGTACTGGATTTAGTAAGTGACATGGGAACAGAAGGACGAGCCGGGGCACGTAAGCTCTCCCCACCACACTGTGCCGACCACGAGGGTAAATTGGCGGATTTATATTGTGAGAAAGATGAGGAAATTTTCTGTAGTTCCTGCCAGTTGACGAAACACAGAAAATGCAAGGTGGCGTCCGTACGTGACATGGCAAATGCGGCTACATGCGGCCAACAACTGTCCGCTTCTCTCGAGCCGATGACCGCTATAAAAATAAGGATTGAAACTCTCAAAGGTGACAGGGAGAAATATATTGAAGCTTTAACAAACCTGGAAAAGTCGTGTATCGCAGATATCCAAGCGCTCAAGACTAAATTGATAGAACCGATAGAGCGGCTTGAAAGGGAAATGCTTGAAGCTATGAAGAAGGTCGTTGAACCAAAGATGTCCGTTCTGCGTGAGCATGTTAATACGTGTGATGTCCTATTGCCACAGGTGTCTGCTGCTTGTCGCTCACAGACTGCGTAAGACTCGACGTATGGCGGAAACAGCACTCGCCGAGATAGAACCGAAGGTAGATCGAGTTAACTTGACATTTGTACCGGCACCCACCCTATCCGATTGCTTGACAAACGTCGATCGGTTTGGCACACTCCATGTTACTCCCGGACTGGCGACATCGCTATATGTCTCGTCCGACAGTCTACATGTATCAAAGCCTCTTACCGATATGCAAGTTGTCTCGTCCGACAGTCTACATGTATCAAAGCCTCTTATCGATATGCAAGTTGTCTCGTCCGACAATCTACATGTATCAAAGCTTCTTACCGATATGCAAGTTGTCTAGTCCGACAGCATACATGTATCAAAGCCTCTTATCGATATGCAAGTTGAAACGTCAACACAGATATACACGGGGTCTAACAGTATAACCGGTTCAGCAATATTGGCGGATGGACGGGTGGTATTAGATAACCGATCAAGTTATTCTGCTGGATAAAATGTTAACCGTCAAATCAAAATTGAAGTTAGCAGACGAGCCCTGGGACGTGGCCGCGGACGGTTCCGATGACGTTGCCGGAGATACGGAAGATGCAGTGGATCGACGTGGGCCGCGAACTCCGGGCGGGCCGCACCGTCACCACCAGTATGTCATGTTACGGTGTGGCTGTCCACGCCGGGGAGGTGTCCACCGTGGTGGAGGACTGGGGCGGCGGCCACGTCCTTGTGCTGGATGGACACGGGGCGGTGACGCGGCGGATTCAGCTGGACGCCAGTGGTAACTACATGTTTGAATGTCCACTCTACGTTACCGTGAGCCCGCGACGTTTAGTTTTCATATCCAACTGTAATCACCATCGCGTCACGTGCTTCACCCCAACTGGAGACGTCGCATATGACACTAAACCCGGGGACATACGTCGTCCATGCGGAATGTTAGCAGACGACAGTGTAAACCTGCAGTTTAACGACATTGTCGTGCTGGGGAAGGACGGCATCCGCCGCAAGACATTACTGTCGTCTGCTGCCGGCGTGACGCTTATCGTCACAATGAGGAATAACACACCCAGTTGTATCGCATACAAACTCAAATAAGGCACATTTGTTGTATAGAACGGGCTTTGGCAGTGTAATAACACGGTGTATTAAAACCATAATACACTAGTGTAATAAACATGTAAACGAGACCGCTATTGAAAATACTTTGGGCCGTTTCTGAAGAAGTCAGTAGACTATTTAATAAATATCTTATCATATTTTGTTAATTTCACTTAAAGGTACATGCCCACGCAGTAGGCACAAACTGTTCTTTATAGGAATTAAATAAGTGTATAATTATGTCACTATTCCACCAGTTCTAAAAATTACGAGTGCCCGCTATACAAATATAATCATTTATTAATTATCAACTTACTGTTAGCGACGCGCGGCGGTAACAGTCTATTTTGATAATGTGCGGGGACGACGACTTTCACATCACGGCTTGCGGTGCGCATGCGCAGTATACTACGCGCGCCAGTAGGCTTCCCAATTGTATGAAACGGCGTCGGCCAAAAAAAGGCGAAATGTCTGAGGGACAGGCAGTACAGAGAGAGAGAGTGGTTAATATTAGAGACCAGATCACCAAATGGAAAGAGTTACGTGGAGATTTAGATTTGGACTCGAACAGAGATTTTTCTTCTCAACTTCCGATACTTCACTCCGCATGTCAAAGATGTGATATGATTGACCGTGTCACGTGACGCGTGTTGTTAAAAATAGCACGAGGTCGGAAAATACCCTTTCTGGTCGCGGCATATAAAATGCGATTTAACACCAATTAACACGCGCCGTAATTAAAAATAACTCGTTAGTGGGTAGACAAATGGCTCATATAAGGCATGACAGAAAATGAAAAATAGTAGTACAGTGTAACCTGCTGCGTGGGCATGTACCTTTAATTGGTGGATTATATTCAGTGCACAAGCACATCCTCATGTATTGAAGTTGTAGCGGTATTATTTGAATATGTATTCCTCGAGTGGATTATGCCACTGTAACCTTAATAGTCTAAGGGAGACAACTGCGATTGGCGTTATGTAATAGTGATAACCGTTGTTATCCCCCTTAGTGTAATGGTATTGGCGTATGTAGGCCCTGATTCTATTTGTGTCTGTATGCTGGGTATGTTATCCTGTAATTGTGCAACACGCTATGTTATGTCATTTGCTCCCCGGCTGAGGTAATGCACCTTATGCAACCAACGTAGTCCCAGATCAGCCTGCGCATTCGCGCAATCTGATCTGGGACTACACCGGCCGCTATTCCGTCAATGTAGCGAAGTTTATGTCACCGAATAACCATGTTTGATAAGATTGTTGATTGTCTGGTTGTAGGAATGTATACGATGATCAGGAGCTACACTGGTCATACATGTCCTAGGGGCCGTTTTATTGGTCTGTGGCACACGTGGAGACCATCATAAACCGGTCGGTGGCTGCAAAATATGTTCTTAGACGGCATTTGTGAAAAGTATAGACTTTTACCTTCCTGAACTTTGATGTTCACACCGTGGAACCTCTCTAAACCGGACACACATGGAATTCCACAGAGTGTCCAGTTTAGAGAGAGATTATACTGTGAACGAACTACCCGAGCACGCCTACATGTACGTTTGTGTTTTTGAATCATGAACATACAGTGTCACTAGAGATATAATACTGCGAAATCAACTTGGAAAGTGATTATGTTTCCGGGTGTCCGGTTTAGAGAGGGCCCACTGTAGTTGACCTATATGAGCACTCCAGTACATATATGTGTGCTTTTGAATCATGAACATACATTATTTTGCAGTTGAACTATATCAGCAATCCAACATATGTGTGCATGCTTTTTTTCGGGTATAGACATATTATACAAATATATACTTCACTTATAGTTTACCGTTTCAATAAACATCGTAGTACAGTGAAGTTCGTACCTTATGCCCCATATGCGATAGCAATGGGGGCATATTGCGTTGCTCTTAAGGTTCCGTCCGTCCGTCCGTCCGTCCGTGTAGATTTACGTCGACAAGTTGGTAAGAGTTTCTCCAACATGTAATATCTTTAATATTACGCCAAGGATTGCTTCGATACTTGGACACTTGAATCACCTGAACATTTGTCACACACCTCGCGCCACCATTAACACGACCTTGACCTTTGTCACTTTTGAAATGTCGCTGAAAGTTTGTAAGAGTTTCTCCAAAATGTAATATCTTCAATGTTAGACGAAGGATTGCTTCGATAATTCGAACAATTTGTAAGAGTTTATCCAGTTACAGTCCAGGGGCCCGTTTCACTAAGCTTCTTCCGATTAAATGTTCGTAAGTGCAAATTTTTGGATCGTCTGCAAATTTCAATTCATGGATTTAAAATGCGCAATAGATGTAAATCCAATAATTGTTTACAAGAAAACACTGTTTGTGTGAAATTTGCAGACTATCATAATTTTGCACTTACGAATATTTTAGTCGTACGAAGTGAAACGCCACCCTCTCTCTTCCCCCACCCCCACCCAGTATGTCACGGGGTCATATCCATGTTTTCACAAAAACATAACGTTTATTTTTGTATGCCACCTGTGAGTTTGGTAATGTTAAATTTCATCAAAATGTTAGAAAGACGGACATTTCAGTCACTGTGTCTCCGACGATTTGGCAGACATTAACTTTGTGTTTTGCCACATGAACCGGACATTAGTCATATCAACCAAATGTACCATCTTCCCCGATTACAGTCCGAGTAGTTTATGCTGCATTCATTTATTTATTACCACGTATCATGATAGACAGGGGAGATAATCGGATGACGTATTTCATATTATGTGGTGTAATCTTTTAATCAAAACATGTGAGTTCGTACCACAGAAGATGTGCGATAAATCTCATGAAATATATTTACAAATAATTACGATATTTTCCGTAAATGACGTCGGAATTTGACGAAATGTTCAGAGATAATGTGGGATAGCATTTCCAATTTGCTACGTTAGTTCGTCAATTTTCCTGGTCATTTACAGAAAATATCAGTCTCTGTAAATAGTTTTCATGAACAATGGTACATTTCCTTAGATACAGAATCCACGTTTGTGAACCACAATCGTCATTTGTCACGGAGTGATGTACGAGACGTTTAGCATTTTCTACACAGGACACTACATACATTAATTGCAGAAAATAAAACTAGTGACCTTGAATTGCAAAAACGAAACATGTTTGCAACGATGTTTATTTGTTCAGGTGTTGTAAACATATATTAGCCAACCTGTATTATCACGTGACTCAATCATAGATACAACGGGGTTCAGAAATATTGTACACATCTACAATTAAATTCCGTTTTATCATTCAGTTCCATCACATTCTGCGCATGTCTGAGGCCCAGTGCCTTTAACGACTTCAGAAGGCTTACAGTGTCTGTCTATAGTACCCCAGTCCCACGCATATGTCGATTCCGCCGGCGGGGTTGGGGCCGGCTCGGGAACATAATCCCTGTGAGTTGCATTGCACTTCAGTAGTTCTGCTAGCTTTCTGATATGTTTCTCCAAAACGTCGACGTTGTCCGAGGATTCTAAAAGAAAATCAGGAATTGTCGTTTACAATGTTTTATTTTATAATATTGTTGCCCTTCACAACAAAAAGGGGCTTATTATTTGTTTGACCAGTGTACATGTAGCTCTTGACCAGCTCGATATATCACACTCATACAACAATTGATTTATTGATTACATGTAATTGCATGTTTTTACTTTACTGCGGGTTAACTGTGTTACAAACGAACAGTGTAGCCCCAGATCAGGCTGCGCGGATGCGCAGTCTGATCTCGGTCTACACCGTTGACAACTCAAGCCCTTTTATCCAGGCGGTCACTTAGTACTAATCATATTACTTTTATGAGTGGGGCTAAGTGGCTCGGGTGTCGTGAGGACCTGGCACTAGGTCAGGTTATTCTAATTTGAGGACTGAATATATATTTTGTTGAAATATTCAGTTCTGACTTTTGGATTGTCCACCCATCACACCAGGTGCAATATGTCATTCGACCCCGTTAACCCGGTCTAACATGACCTTAGCTGTTGACAGGCCGTCAAACAACACATATATAAATACATATATAATCCAGACGGTCACATATTTGCATGTACACGTGTCGAAATGTCTATACAATTATACCATGTTATGTATTCTAACATCGCCTCTTTCATCTGTTTGTTTAGCTTATATTTAGGGGTAGGCATTGGCTCGAATATTTTCCAAACCCGGGCATTTGAGCCCAAAAGTGTCTGGCCAATGACCGTTGGTCCGTTTGTTTCCGAATTTGCTAATATCTGCGATACAGTCTAAATGTGTGAATTAAATGATGGAGACGATGAGGCGGTTACTTTAACCTAGCTAGTACATATACTTGACTGCATTACAAACGTTGTTGTCGTTTAATTGGTCGGTCAGTCCGGCACCTTACCTGTCGATATGACTGGATAAACGGGGCTTATGACATTTAGGACCAGTCCAGCACCTTACCTGTCAATATGACTGAATACACGGGGTTTATGACATTTAGGACCAGTCCAGCCCCTTAACTGTAAATAGGACAAAACTATATGTGCATCAAATATATACGACCACTTAAATCACTCAATTCAGTTTTTATTGCGATTCAGTATATATAATAAAATACAACACCAAGTGTTTTATTGACATTAAACATATGAATGATTATAGCCGACTAAATGCAAACTAGTGAATGGACGTGTTTACAGGGGACTTGATATTTAACATATGTAACAATTTTACTTTATATATGTGTGCTTTAATTGGACAAACATGTGACAAAGCTGGGTTTGTTGGCTTGGTGCCCAGTCTATAAACTTATCAAGCTGTACATCCGTGCGGTCACAACGGGATCTACACGGTTTCTCATTAAGAGGATGTAATACAATTACCGATAATGCATTAAGTCCAGCTTTGTCAGGTATTGGTACACTTTGTATGTATATATATAACATAATCATGTAAGTGGTTTCACGTTTAAACCGTTATCGTTGTAAACAAGAGTGTATTCAACAGGGCTGCACCGTAGTATACATATATGTGGCTGTGACTGTGGACACGTGGCTTAGTATACATATATGTGGCTGTGACTGTGGACACGTGGCTTAGTATACATATATATGGTTGTGACTGTGGACATGTGGCTTATGTTTCTTTTGTTCAGTGTAGCTCCTGATCAAACGGCACACTCATGTAGCCTGACATCAATCTATATTAACTGTTAGAAGCATGGCGGGTGTTTCATTGGTGGAATAGCGAACAGTGTAGATCCTGATCAGACTGTGCGGATGCACAGACTGATCTGGATCTACCCTGGTTGCAAAACCCTATTTGTCCAGCCACAGTCATATATGTATCTGCTTTTGTTGTAGATATGCCCGGATGTAAATATGAACGTGTATTAACGTTGTATTATACTGTACTTCATTATGGCAGTGGATTTGTGTCTATGTCAAACACCATGTTTCCATTTGAATATCGCATAGTTGCATTCGATTATTAAATAAATATTAAAATAGTTTGTAAATGCGCCATATATAGACAAGCATATCAAACATAAACACCGCTTGTATATAATGATAGCTTATATATTCGATTATGTAAATACATGTATATCAACTATGCACACTATATGTTATGCCTTTGATAATTATAAAATCATTCTATTGCTTAAAAATGTACTGTCAGTATATCAAGCATGAATGGCATCTCATTTAACCATTGAGGCATTGAGGGGGAAAACATGCGCTTGTGGATAAGCGTCAATTTCTAATTATAATATTATTTGATTGATTTCTGGGTGGTTGGTTGGCGGGAACAAGCCAAGATGGGCTTCAACCTTACCGGAATTCTGATATCCCTGATTTGGCAGTCCTGTACATTTTATGTTTGGCTTTCTTGTTACTTGAGAGTTGAATCCGCTAATACCCATTATACAAGTAGTAAGATTAGTGCTTGTCATATTACTTTTAGGGAGTGGGGCTAAGGTTATTTTAATTTCAGGGCTGAATATATATTTTTTTCTGTAAATATTCAGTTCTGATTTTGGGATTTTGCCTCATCCATATAAGTGAAATATGACATTCGACCTCGTTAACCCCGGCGTAAAATGAACTTATGAAATAAATAAATTGTTTGGTTTTGAAGCACATGATAATATATAAAAATCATGTATGGTTAATAATTCAAACAGATAGTGCAACTCATTTAAGCGCATATTTTCCGCAGCTCAAATAACATACTATTGTATTCTTTCATTTATTTATTTGTTCGAACCGTTTGATCGTACTGGTCTGCACGCTATTTAGCTATATTTATTCGAATGGATAATTATCGAAAGCACGACACTTATGTATATGAGATTAAGTATAAATATGCGTTTAAATAAGTCACAACTCGTGTTTGACGGTGGAAATATGCGTTGAAATGGGTCGCCATTCATGTTTGATATATAATTTTTAAGCAATCAAATAATTATTCCCACTTTTTGAGAAAAAAAGTGTATATCGTTTTCGCCACGGGTTTCCACCCGTCTCGTTTCTTGTAAGAAGTAATTTTTTAAACCTTAATACTAGTAGCTTAGCTGAAGACTTGATATTTGGAATGTAGCTTCCTTATGCTGTGTATATGCGGAAAGCGAATTTCCATTTCTGATTTTACCCTGGGTCATGGATTATCTCCCGCCCCGCCTCATATGGACTTAGAATTTCGCAATGTTGCCTTGTAAGAAGTATTTTTTTAAACAGTAATAGCTGGACACTTCCTATTTGGTATGTCGTTTCTTTATCCTGTGCAGATGTGCGAAGTCAATTTCTATTATTGATATTGTCTCCAGGCCATGTATTATCTCCCCTTTTTGGACTTAGAATTTCTATTTGTTAGAAGTAAAACTTTTAAACATTATAGCTAGGCACTTGATAGTTGGCAGGTGGCTTCCTTATGTAGTTCAGATGCGCACAGTGAATTTCGATTTTTTTATTTGACCCCTGGGCCATGCGTTATCTCCCCATTTTGGACTTAGAACCTCGCAATTATTAGAAGTAAAACGTTTAAACATTATAGCTAGTTGGCATGTGGCTTCCTTATGATGTGAAGATGCGGAAAGTGAATTTTGATTTTTGATTTGCTTCCCGGCTCATGGATTGTCTCCCCGTTTACGACTTTGAAGTTTGGAAAAGTGGGTATAGTGTGATGGCGCGCCATCGACTTTTCTCTCGTTTTATACTTATCAAAGGCATAAACTACAGCGTGTATGGTTAAAATATACTAGTCCAATGTTCTGAAAGGCTAAATTGACTTCAGCTCAGAATTCAACTTTCTCAACAACTAGAGCATACGTTATGTATTTATTTTGCATACACATTGATAGCCATATCATGAATATATTTCCAGAACAAAATACACGACTATTGTATAATTTTGCGGATTTTTCATGTTTATGTGAAAAGGTATGATTTTGAAAATCCCTTTCTGAGATTATTTTGCAACGAAAATGTGGAAGTTTGCCGTATAAATATGTTCTTCGGTATGTTCACATGTTCTAATGATTTATGTAGTTCTTCTATAGTTGTCAATGTTCGGCAATGTAAGTTATTTTATAACACAGCATCCTCATGTAAGAATGTGAAATATTTTCATAAAGCTTAAACTATATACTGGGGTATGAATAATTCAAATGAAATATTTTTTTTTGTACTGATTACCGTTTCTAAAAGGTGTGTTTCAAAATCCCAGGTTTTATTGCAAAATTAAAAACTGTAGAGATCTGTTAGAAAATGTGCTTAGTTTTACTGGAACATGTTACCATGATTAAGATCATATTCGTACGACAAAATTGAACTTTTTCGTTGGAAAATAATCCCCAAAAGTGAGATTTCCAACATCACCATTTTTAAAAATCAACTTTAATTGTCGTCCTCTTCTGGAGATATAGACATTTTATACATTTTAAGCCGACGTCAGTTAAGGCTGTCCAGTAAGAAGATTGGGCCAGTATATATGTATTTAAATAATCTAATATACAAGCTATCATTAAATACCAGCTGTATTTACGTTCGATAAATTGATCATATAATGAGCATTTACAAACTATTGTTAATATTTATTGAAAAATCTAATGCAGCTATGTGATATAATCAAAGGAAAATATATTGTTTGAACAAAGACCCAAAATCTACTAACATACTGTATATATTACTGTTTGCTGGTGAGTATTCCACCTTTATCAATGTTTTCCCCACCCATGGGGGTGCAAGCTGGGGGATTGTACAAATTAATACCTCGACCGTCTACTTCCCGCCTCACGGAATTACATTTCTGTCTAATTCCCGTGGGGCGTTAGTAACGTTTTCCTGCATAGCCGGACTGTCTAATATATTCACCAGCTGAAGTTTTGAATGTCTAATTACTACTGCTGCAGATTGACTGCTGTCTAATTTCCCACCCCAGCACCACCACCGCCCCATGGGCAGAAAAACATTGATTGGCGTATGATTGCAGAGACATTGCGAAATTAAACTTCCCACAGGTGGCCGGCTTCATGATAGGATCATACTTATATAGAGGATACCAGTTCAGTGTCTTCTCATATCAAATTTATCAGGCAAGGCTTGGAAACGCGTAGGAATTCAGAGGCTTGCCGAGAAATTCCTACCGTTTCCGAGCCGAGTCTGATAAACTTGATATCAACGGAAATCCTACTGGTTTTCTATTTATCAGGTAACGTTATTTGCAAGTCAATTAAATGTACATGTCAGCCCACTCGGTAGGCACAAAATGTTCTTTATATGAAATATATAAGTGTATAATTGTGTCTCTATTCCACCAGTTCTAAAAATTACGAGTGCTCGCTATATACCATTACCCCACGTATTGATTGGCATTATTTACATTTTATATCAGACATAAATTTCCACACTGACATCAGGGCAATAACTGTGTTTCCTAAATATGGTAACGGACATTACTATTTATTCTCTGTATTTATTGCTGTGCATTTAATTTACATGTAGTACAAATAATTAAAAACAAATCATGCCTCATTTGCATACGAAAATAGCCTGATAGGACAACGAGTCACTATCAGTAAAATAAATATTACTAAATGTTTAAATCTGTATATCGGGCACTTTTTAGAATTGGTGGAATAGTGACATAAGTATACACTTATTTAATTCATATAAAGCACCTTTTGTGCCTACTGAGTGGGCAAGTACCTTAATTTAAGTCAATTATTGATACGACGTTATCAATCAGTACGTATTCGGCCAATACGAAGTCCGTTACCTGATATAATACATACATGTACGTACATTATACTTTAGACCTTAAATAGAAACCAGATGAAAAGCTTATGTAAACACGTGTATGTCATATTTTTATTTGAATAAAAAATGTGTTGTTGTATTTTAGTCATAGTTTATTATTATATTCCTATACTACTTAGCATAAATCGTTGTTGTACTGTGGAAATAGAGGATCTTAAATGAATGGTGATATAATATGATATTCATTAACCGAGTTCACTTATATCATCAGAAACGAGGATGTGCCGAGTGTAATACATATCATATTAAATCAACACGCGTGTTAGATGATATTTATTGCATAAACACGTCATAATAATGTAAAGCTGTACTGATTACCTAATATGTTTTCTGTAGCGGCCGCATTTGTATATTTATTACACTAGTGTACTATGATTTTTAATACACCGTATTATTACAATGTGAATGCCCATTACAATGTACTGAAATGACTAAAAACCTACTCATTTCTTGTGCCGGTTACTAGACGAAAAGATGTTCATGAAACCGGCCTAAATTATAAGGCTTTCTCCACAAGGCCTAACAAAAAAAGTCTTGTGGTGCGGGGAACGGTCCAGAAAAAGCTAGGTAGGGAGGGTAGGTAAATTTTTTTTTTTATTTTATTCTTTTTAAATATTAGCGCTCAAAAAGTACGCAAAAGACTGTCACAAAGCACGTTTTTAAGCATTATAAGGAACGAAAATGTTTTTTTTTAAAACGGCCAAAAAAGTATAGGGTCGGGGGTGTTTTGCTAGGTAGGGTCGGGTTCCCCGCACCACAATACTTTTTTTTAGGCCCAATAACACCACAAGATTTCTTTTTCGATAATACTAAATTTTAGCAAAATTGAAGAATGAGACTTCTTTTTAGTTCGTGACGTCTATAATAATTTTTGCAAACAGTGTAGACCCAGATGAGTCGGCTCGTAACGATGGTTTACCATTTCAACACTACACACCCCTATAATAATGTTTGCAAACAGTGTAGATCCAGATGAGTCGGTTCGTAACGATGGTTTACCATTTCAACACTACACACCCCTATCATAATGTTTACAAACAGTGCAGATCCAGATGAGCTGGCTCGTAACGATGGTTTACCATTCCAACTCTACACACCCCTATCATAATGTTTACAAACAGTGCAGATCCAGATGTGCTGGCTCGTAACGATGGTTTACTATTTCAGCACTACACACCCCTATCATAATATTTGCAAACAGTGTAGATCCAGATGAGCCGGCTCGTAACGATGGTTTACTATTTCAACACTACACACCTCTATCATAATGTTTACAAACAGTGTAGATCCAGATGAGCCGGCTCGTAACGATGGTTTACCATTCCAACACTACACACCTCTATCATAATGTTTACAAACAGTGTAGATCCAGATGAGCCGACTCGTAACGATGGTTTACCATTCCAACATTGCATACATCTATCACAATGTTTAAAAACAGTGTAGATCCAGATGAGCCGGCTCGTAACGATGGTTTACCATTCCAACACTACACACCCCTATAATAATGTTTGCAAACAGTGTAGATCCAGATGAGTCGGTTCGTAACGATGGTTTACCATTTCAACACTACACACCCCTATCATAATGTTTACAAACAGTGCATATCCAGATGAGCTGGCTCGTAACGATGGTTTACTATTTCAGCACTACACACCCCTATCATAATATTTGCAAACAGTGTAGATCCAGATGAGCCGGCTCGTAACGATGGTTTACTATTTCAACACTACACACCTCTATCATAATGTTTACAATCAGTGTAGATCCAGATGAGCCGGCTCGTAACGATGGTTTACCATTCCAACACTACACACCTCTATCATAATGTTTACAAACAGTGTAGATCCAGATGAACCGACTCGTAACGATGGTTTACCATTCCAACATTGCATACATCTATCATAATGTTTACAAACAGTGTAGATCCAGATGAGCCGGCTCGTAACGATGGTTTACCATTCCAACACTACACACCACTATCATAATGTTTACAAACAGTGCAGATCCAGATGAGCCGGCTCGATGGTTTACTATTTCAACACTACACCTCCTCTAAATTTCAATCATGTGGTATTTCAACACTACACACCTTCTCTATCATAATGTACAAACAGTGTAGTATCCAGATGAGGCCGGCTCGTTTTATACGATGATTTACCATTTCCAATTCACTACACACCTCTATCATAATGTACAAACGTTTACAAACATGTAGATCCAGATGAGCCGACTCGTAACGATGGTTTAACCATTCCAACATTCATACTACATAAGTTTACAAACTGTATCAGAGAAGCCGGTCGTAACAGGTTTACCATTCCAACACCACACCACTATCATAATGTTTACAAACAGTGCAGATCCAGATGAGCCGCGTAACGAGGTTTACCATTATTGCATACATCTATCATAATGTTTGCAAACAGTGTAGATCCATGAGCCGGCTCGAACGGGTTTACCATTGCAACACTACACACCTCATCAATGTTTACAAACAGTGTAGATCCAGATAGCCGGCTGTAACCTAGGTTTACCATTCCAACATACACCTCTATCATAAGTTTCAGTGTAGATCAGATGAGCCGGCTCTAACGATGGTTTACAATTCCAACACTATACACCCCTATCATAATGTTTACAAACAGTGTAGATCCAGATGAGCCGGCTCGTAACGATGGTTTACCATTCCAACACTACACACCTCTATCATAATGTTTACAAACAGTGTAGATCCAGATGAGCCTGCTCGTAACGATGGTTTACCATTCCAACATTGCATACATCTATCATAATGTTTGCAAACAGTATAGATCCAGGAGAGCCGGCTCGTAACGAGCCGTCTCATCAGGATCTGCACCATGTTAGTATATTTCCTTATTTCTAAAACCAACACCCCTTTCTGATAACTAGCATACAACTAGCATGAGCCTGTCCATTCCAGTTACTTAGGGGTAAAAGGGTTCAAGCCCAGGCCGGCTTCCGTCAAGTGAAGTAAATTAGCGATGGCTAATTTAACGACCGGGATTCGTCATATATACTTGAAGACCTGGTTTGGCCTTCATGTACGTCTTTGTCATTATTGTATGTGATAGTTGAATCTGGTTATACAAATTATATGAGTATATGATTATTCGTAATCCTATTACTTTTAGGGGAAGGAGCCAAGTGACTTTGGTGTGGTATGGACCTGGCATCAGGTCAGGTTATTCTAATTTCAGGGCTGAATATATTTATATTTTGTTTTCGATGTAAATATTCCGTTGTGATTTTGGGGTTTTCCCCCCAGTGCAGCAGGGATCGAACCCATTGACCCGGCTTTAAATGACCTTAGCTGTTGATAGGCCGTTAGACACCAACAAACAAACCGGCTGGTCTGCGGCTACACTGGTCCAATAACCCATAAGCTCCATTACTCCAGTCACAGGCACTATTCTTGCAGCATTCAAAATGATATGCGAGAAAACTATGACTGTGACTGTGACTGGAGAAATGTTGCTCATGGTCTTTGCGGTCAGTGTGGATCCAGATCAGCCTGTGCATCCGCACAGTCTGATCAGGATCTGCACTGTTTGCCATTCCTTTAATGAAAAGACAGACTCGATTATAATAAGCAATACAGATAGTTACAGGAGTGCTAGTTGATCTGGAGCTACACTGGTCACAAAATCCCACCAGCCCCATTTCTCCAGTCACAGCCACAATTGATGAACAACAATGGCATCGTTACCACTATCCTAATTCCCTCGCTGGCAGCCTTGATAATAACAGGTGAACATTGACCTTGACCGTTCAGGCGTGTGGTTAAGTGAGAAACAAAGCACCATCCCTAGACACACATTGTGGCCAAATATGATCAAAATCAATGACGTGGTGAAGAAGTTATTGAGACGAAAAATACGAGTTTGCCTTATAAACAAGGTGAAGACAAGTTACATGTATCAGTGACCTTGACCTGAGGGTTTCATACGTGGGGTGTTTGTGAAGACACGTAGTGTGGCCAAATATGAGTATAATCGGTGAAGTGGCGTACTTTCGCCACGTAAACAAGTATTTTCAACGAAAATATTTTATATGTGACTATCGGCTAGCAAGTACAATATATTATCCCGTCAACACAGTGCGTATGTGCCGTGAAACACGGTGCCGTGAATTTTTTTTGATATCCTGTCAATACGACCTAATTACTACGTATGAATATGTGCGGTCACTGGGGTAATTATTTTTGCATTTTAAAGCCATTTGTAGGTGTTGACGGGATAAATAGAATAGTAGGTTAGTGCCGTGAATGGAAAAATGGCGCGGCACGGAAACGGGATGTGCTCGGCAGAGCCTCGCCCATCCCGTTTCCTAAGTCTTGCCAGATATTTTTACCCATTCACGGCACAAACCTACTATTCTCTATATACAATACAATACCTGTATTCACTCAAAGCCACAAACGTGACACATGAGATATACATGAGGATACAATCTACAACGATGTGTACACAAAATGTGATCAGCATAAGGATAATGAGTTTTTATGAAAATTGCTGGTTTCTTAACTGCTTTCCAGATTGATTTTGAAACAGATGTTTAAATTTGAGTGTGTTTGATCTACGATAATAAAACGGCTTGATGTAGTTGTTTCTTGCTTCCTCATAGTGCCTGCACTCGAAAAGGAAATGAAACTTGTCACCGACAGCACCACTGTCACATTTGTCGCATGTTCTTTGTGCTCTTGGTGTCCCTGTCCATTTTCCTGTTCGACAGCCAGCCTATGAATGGAAGTGCGAAACCTAGTTAATGGTTTTCGTAGTCTTTCCGTTAGGCGGATAAGATATTGCTCGATTTCAACAGTTGTCTTGTATATCCTTGATATAATACCACAAGAAGATACGTCTATGTTGGAATGCCATGACTGAATAAATTGGTTCTGAAGCTGGCTTCTGGCATGATGATTAACATTACCTGATATAAAATAGAATATCAGCCTAGTATCTGTTGATATCAAGTTTATCAGTCTCGGCTCGGAAACGGTAGGAATTCCTTGGTGAGCCACGGAATTTCTAAACTTGATATCAAACTAGAGCATCGCGAAACTATGGAAACGCTCGTCTGAATTTGATTACCGGGGGCGAGGGTGGGGTGGGGGATAATAAACGTCGCTCTCCTGTTATTCGGCTCTCCTACGGCAACAGCCATACACCACCGCCTGCGCTAATCTTGCCAATAGTTGTCAATTTCGTTATTACAAACTACTTGAACATTGTTGTGCTGCTTGTCAGAGCAAGTAGATTGATTGACTGAGTCTGAGTTGTGTTACTGCTTGATTGCCAATATACACAACCGTTAATCTGCGTTAATCTTGCCCAGATGGCAACGTTTCTGAACTCCTCTTTGCAATCAATCAGCTTGATTGACTGAGCCTGAGCTGTAGCACAATTCAGTCTAAGGCAATCAAACTGCTGAATTTCAAGCGCAATATTCAAGTATTTTGAAGAAAAAACCCGCAAAAAAACAATACAAAAAAGACAAACAACAAAAAAAACATGACAAATATTGGCAAGATTAGCGCAGGGGGTAATAATGATTAACATGTAGTGACATTTAGTGACGGAACCGACGGATACAGCGGCTGATAAAAAAGCTATAAAAAAATACTCAGATATCGCCGCGTGAGCGAAATACCTGCGCCTCAAGCATTTTATCGTCGTGGAAAAATAAAATCGTACTGTCAATTAGCCGTATGCTCAATAAAATGCAAAAGTATGTTAAATCCAATCGAATCCGAAGGAAATCTAGTCATTTTGCATGGCTGATGGCGTTATAGTAACTTAATAGAACATCTGGCGACTTGAACACAAATCTTAGACGAACATCTCAAACAAACACTAATATTAAAACCATCCGCCTTCCTGCATCACATTCCACAAAGCCCGTGTCTGAGAACCAAATACATTGTTGTGGCCTTGGCGTGAATCAGCCGGCGCCTGTACATGGTATTATGAAACAAACAAGACGAAATACATCAGAAACTAACTACTATGCAGACTTATGCAGACTTATTATACTGAATGTATTACATTATCACAGCCAAAATGGCTGTGATACAATACAATACAATACAATACAATACATTTTATTCACTCTAAGCCACATACGTGACACACGAGGTATACACTAGATTACATAATACAACGATGGGTAAAAATACAAAATGCATATGTATAAGCTACTCACGGTGGATATAGCACGTCACGTGTACACCAGAGCTCTAGATAAGTTTACTCCGATTAACCGAATAGTTGCACATTAACCGACTTTTGATATATTTAATGTATTTATAGACATGGTCCGTCACTTCAACCTGTGCAATTGATGGGGCATGTTATGCCATAAAGTGAAGATACCACCGGGAAATGACATACTGGGATCTGCCGATGACGGCACCCTTATAGCTGTAGCGGAGTTATTTCGAGAATAATTTTCACTTGCACAAAGGAAGCTTTCTCGAAATAACGCCAAAAACAGCTACGGCCATGAGGCCAGAGTGATCGGCAGACATAGAGAATACATTGTCTTTTGATATCATGTTTATCAGGTACGGCTAGGAAACACGTAGGAATTCCGAGGATTGTCGATGAATTTCTACCGTTCCGGGCCGAGCCTGATAAACTTGATATCAAAAGACACTAGCCGGGTATTCTATTTATCAGGTAACGTTTTATATTCGAAAATGACCACATATGACGTCGTTATATATGGACTTGTTTACGTTGCGGCATTACACATTCGGTAAAATCACGTGACGTCATCCGATCAATGAAACGTCAGTTTTCACTGCGTTGTAACCCGTATTTTTGTATCAGATCAATGCCTGATACAACACTATGTTATCAGTCAGTACGTATTAGGTCAATACAGGGCAGGTTACCTGATAAATTATTATACCTGGCTGTGACTGGAGAAATGTGGCTTATGCGGTTTGTGACCAGTGCAGCTCCTGTAGCCTGTTAACCATCTATATTCCCTGTTTGAAGCATGAACGCTGTTTCATTGATGGAAAGGTGAACAGTGCATAGCCTGATCAGACTGTGCGGATGCACAGGCTGATCTGGATGTGCTCTGGTCACAAAACCCATAAACCCTATTTCTCTAGTCACCGCCACATATGACCTGTGAAATCCGTGACAACACGGCGTAACCCGGTTTTCATGTGAGAAAATACAATAGCGGTTGTCAAATATTTACGTTAGGCACTTGAGAACGGTTATGATATTATTGTTCAGTGACAAGAAATATCCATTGGATAATAATGTATAATAATGCTGTAGTGCGTGATAACGCAAGCGATTTAAAACAAAAACATATATTTTACAACGACTACAAACAGTCACGACGACACTTATACCAATGCTTTCGTTGGCACAGTCGGATGAGTAAATGTTGTTCTTAATGTAGAAATAAACTTCAGTGCGCAGAAGAAACCAACTTGTCCGATCTGGCGACCACCATACCATCTCACATACTGCCCCAGTCGAGGATGAAAACCCGGGCTACATTGGTGAGAAGCTCATTTTATCCCGTCAACACAGTGCGTATATGCCGTGAAACACGGTGACGTGAAACATTCTTGATATCCTGTCAATACGACCTAATCATTGCGTATGAATATGTGCGGTTCGGTTCTCCGATTTTGAGGATGCGACTGGGGTTATCTTTGCATTTTAAAGCCTTTTGTATTGTTGCCGGGATAAATAGAATAGTAGATTAGTGCCGTGAATGGGAAAACATATCTGACACGTCACGGAAACGGGATGGGCTCGGTAGAGCCTCGCCCATCCCGTTTCCTAAGCCTTGCCAGATATGTTTTCCCATTGACGGCACTAACCTACTATTCTCTATTTATCAGGTAACCTGCCCTGTATTGACCGAATACGTACTGACATGATATCAAAAGACACTAGCCTGGTATTCTCATTATCGATTGCGCTAACCAGACTGCCATGTCAACACTCATGCAAGTTCACAATTCTCCCGTACCCAAAACACAGGCACTTTGTTGTATGAACGACAAAGCCCTCTTTAAATCATACCCAAATATACTCCGATATCGAATATCTACAAGGTAGGACATTCGCCATTTTTTTCAACCAACGTATGTGGTACTAGTGTACCTTGGGCCCGGTTCTCTAATTCTTAATGATCCTGCCGGTTCCGGAATTCGTGCGCGTTACATTTACTGAATTAGCGAGCCGTGCAAATTTCTCACTTCCGTTGATTGAAAAGATGGCGAATATCGTACCTTGTACATATTTAATATCGGAGTAAAAGTGTGTGGTATTTAAAGAGGCTTTAATCGTTCATACCTGAAAGTGTCTGTGACAAAAACGTACCTTTCCTCACATATAAAATGTGACATTCTGTCACACGGGAACCCCTGCCACAGGAAATTGTAACGCCCGTCCATGGCGAGGCACTGGTTGCCGGCCACATTGTCTGATAAACCACTGGGCCAGCCGTACACACTGGACCGGGAGCCAGTCACCCAGAGTGGGGAGGAAGTACCAGACTTTGTACCTCCAATCCAGAAGATTGGGTCTCGGTATCGAACTGAAAAATTGATTCGCAAATTAAAATGATCTTAATGATTTAAGATTATATTTATTTATTGTTTGTCCTAGTTTCGTGACCAATGAAAGCACAGCATTTCGTCTCAATTCGTCGCATATTGCGCCGCTTTCGCCAAACCTAAATAAATAATTAATGATTGCAATAACAAGGTGCATGATCACGTGGTTACAACAACAACAACAACGGCTAAACGTGCTGAAAGCTCACCCACTAATAAGTAATATTTTATATTTTCCTTAATATACATGTATAACGGATTTTGATGAAATATGGCGCAGCAAACGCGTCTTTATAAGCTGCATTTGATGGTCGAGGGAGTTCGGCAGAGACCTATGTCGTTTTTGCGAAGAATCGATTTCCGTGTCGGTAGAAAACGACAGAAGTTTGGGCCAAAATACAGAGACCACCATATGCAACTTAACAAGACGCGTTTGATGCGCCATATTTCATAATAATCTGTTACGTAATAAGGACAACAGTGTTCATAACTAAAACAAACACACCGCGTGGACACACTACTTAGCACTGTTGTTCCACGCACAACATTACACTTTTTTATTTCGCTGCCACCAATGTTATGTCACACTAGCATAACACAATGTATATATAACATACAACATTTGTTGGATGTATAATTATTTAAACAAAACACACGTTCGATTTCAGATATTTAATTGTAATTGGAATTTGTAATAATCACACATTTTCATCATCTAGTGAACACAATTTGAACACAATGTTAATAACGGCAAGCATTGTACAACTCGTATTATAGTTGAACTATTTATTTATTTATTTCAACTCATGACCAAACTAAAGGCTTTATAAAGTGAAGAATTCTCGAAAGAGGCCAAAACATAAAGTGTCTTCTTACGCCCGAGTCTCCCCTTATATAGCATGAGAAAGATTTATTACTTAGAAAGAATGTGGGTGATAATTAAATGGGTCAACATAGTTCTTAGGCAGGTTTGCCTACAAAACGGATATCGGAATAAAGCAGATATTATAGCCAATATAGTTGACATTTATGTCATAACCCACTTTAAATATGACAAGTATATGGAATGGTTAATAAGATGTTAAACTCATATTCCATCAATTCCAGACAGGTTCCAATTTTTAGGCTAAATTCTTGCTAAATATATCTCGGTCAATGGATAAACTTATCCACATAAGACAATGACCCTTGAAGCTAAAAATAACTTGGGGTAGATTTAGCAGGATGACATCTTGCTAAAATATATCCAGGTCAACAGATACTCAATGGCTAGTGACCTTGTAAGCTAAAAATAACTCTGCACACCAGTTAGTAATGCAATCATTTAGCAGGATTCTATCAGGCAGTTTTCCGATAGTATAGTACGGTCATCTTACAGGTTGAAATTGTCTGGCCAGGCCACTATGCACCTTACTAGCAACCAGTGTAGACAAATGTTGTAGTGTTTAGTCTAATTTCATAACAATATCAAATAACCTATAAATTCAGTTCAGTCACAGCCACAGACGAGGCAAGCTATGTGATTTTATACGTCATGGGATGAGCAATTTTTTTATGAAAAATATTTACGGAAACTCTGATATTTCTATACTGCATCTGAACTGTTGACGTAAATAATGAAACTATATTGTCAACCAGTTTCCACGACCATCGTCTAAGGTACACAATCACATGGCTTGTCTCGTATTAGCTCGCATTGAATTCACGTAGTTTTCAATATATGCCTCCTCCCGAGAGTCATGGCTTGTCTGGCATTACCTCGCATTGAATTCACGTAGTTTTCAATATTGCTATACATTCCTCGATAAATATGTCCAAATTATTTCAAGACACAATTGAGTCGACACATGCAGAAATATATCCGTTACTGTGTAAAATGATTAAGAAAAATGTAATATGCATGAGCATCACGAAATGCTGGACATAAAATAGAGATGCATACAAAACAGTAACAGGCAACACATCGTTATAGAATGCAACACGGCCAATTATGCTATAAAATAACACGTCAGAATGACAAATACGTGTACAATTAACTGGAGTAATTATGTAATTATATAAATTAGTGCACCATTTTGAACTCTGCAATCGTAAATAATTTTATTTATTTATTTTTCAATGACATAGAAGAAGAGAAGAAGAAGAAGAAGAAGAAGAAGAAGAGTTTATTGACATAAAATATATACAGTTTCTAGTCATAATAACTTGCTCAATTTCTAGCAATATATGAATAACATGATAGGTAATGAGTGAAACATGATATTAGTTGCATGAGTTTGAAGAAGTAAGTATTTTGAGGGTGGAAATTGCTTAACAACTGTTCATAAATTGCAAAATTACATGTGCATGTATAATTGTTGTCGTTGCCACTATTGGAGAACCCGTGTTGTCCGATAGTGTCAAGTACAACGATTTAACATGGTGGTTGGGGGAATAAGCTGTGATATGTTACGGAGTACGGCGGAGTAGGCTGTCGGCTGTCAAATGGGAACCCAAAACGCCTGTCACCAGCGTGAGGTCAATCTCGGCTGCGCACTCACACATTCTGTATGGTGTATGACGGAGGTCGTGTTGTTTAATATAGTTTGATCCGTTATAGTACTCAGCTGTCAGGGATTAGACTGTGTGAATGAGCTGCCGTGACGTTCCCCACCCCGGCTGGACACGCCCCAAAATCCCACGTGACTGCCCACGCACATAATTCAAACAATTGGGAGCTGTGGTGTATAATTCATGACTATCTATACTATGACCAGTGTAGCCCCAGGTCTGAACGCTCAAATGTGCGTCAAGACCAGGAATCACACTGCGTTGTACACTATTGCATAGTACATATCCATTAGAAGAATGTATGTGTTGATCAATTAAGCTGCTTCAATGGTTGATTATACATGTAATAATACTCGTTTTTCAGTTAACATGGTATGCATGTATTATTGTTGACATTGTTACCATATCCAACCGTGATTAGCTAATAGTAACAATGCAAACAATATGCCATGACTGAATAATGATTGAATTATATTTACAACTTATTTTTTAATCGACTGCGAACAAAATGGATCTCAAGAATTATGCAACGGACCCCTGTCCAGATCAGCCTGCCCGGTGAACAGGATGGTCAGGGCTTAACGCATTGGTCAATATTGTCGGACGTGTTGTATTGTTGGATGACAATGAAGCTAGTGGTATTCTATTCGATTGTAAAGTAGCTAGCTTAGTGTATACTGATTATATGTACGTTGCATAACCCTCAATTAGCACTTTGTCCTTTCACTGCGCATGTGCGCGGCTCCCGTGACAAACGAAGTATGCAACAACATTCTCAACCAGCGTAGCCCCAGATCAGAACGCATAATCATGCGATCTCATCAGAGACAATGCTGTTTGTCGATTTATACTTCATTGTCGCTGCATATTGAGGCGTCCCCTTATTGTAAACGCTTCTGTTATGAATTTACACAGATTTACCAATTCGCACCTGCTCGTAGATTGTAGTAGAATCGAGAATGTGTAAATACTGGGACGGTTGTGATAGTAACGTTTGATGTATTTCTGTCTAATATTGTCAAAAACGGGCATCTAATAACAAAATGATATTCATCCTCCAAATCGTTTGAGTTACACAGTTGGCAGAGGCGTTCATGTCTCACAATTCTATTTGCCCCATACCTGCCAGTCTCTATTCTTAATGGGTGTGATGATAGCAATAGTTTGCTTATTGAGCATCTCAGCCACCTGTTTCTAACTTTGTCCAGATAGCATGAATACTGAAAGTATGGTTTGACATATTTATACAATGTAAGTGCTCCATTACTTTGTACATCGGCTTGCCACTTTTGTATGAAACAATCAAGTTCTGCTTTCTTAAATAAAGCACAAAAATTGTTTTCGGACACTGATTGAGGGTCATTCCAAATATATGAGAATCCCATATTATCAAGAAGACTCTTAACCTTGCTTACCCAATTGTTAAGTCCGTTTGTACAATCTAATACAGCACTATTGTATATCACTTTCAGAATACAATTTTGCGTTTTAACTAGCTTCAACAAGTATTTTACCATTCGAATATGTCTGTTTATGTAAAGAGGGTAGCGGCACAGTTCACCATATACACCTACATTGCTAGTAGAAAGTTTTACACCTAAAACAGTTTTACAAAACTTGAGGTGAATGCGTTCAATTTCTTTGGATTTTGTGTTACCCCACACTTCACATCCATACGACAGAATTGAGGACACGAACGCATCAAATAGTTGGCACTGTATATGTGGGTTGAAGTCGTAGTGTCTAATGTTCGCCAACAAAGTGTTCATGGCTTTTAACGCTTTTCCGGTTAGCGCCTGTTGATTGAGAGAAAACGACCCCGTGTAGTTGAAAACGACCCCGAGGTAATTGAAATCGTCTATAACATCAAGTACGTGGTCTTGATAATACCAGTTTTCGTCCGCTCTAAGCCTGCCTCGTTTTCGGAACACCACCACCTTCGTTTTGCCGGTATTTACTTCAAGTCCCCATCTCGTGCAGTACTCGTACAATCGATTAAGGCTCGTTTGAAGTTCGTCGGGAGATTTTGCAAACAACACCATGTCGTCTGCGAATAACAGTAGTAGGATTGTTATATCATCGAATGTCAGACCACTGTTAATGCTGTCTTGTAAATATAGTTCCAAATCTTCTATAAACAGGGCGAACAATATGGGGGACATTATCTCCCCTTGACGTAATCCGAGCGAGATTTCGACAAAATCGGTGTACTGACCACTGTGCTTCACACATGACTTTACAGTTTTATATATCCCACGTACAATCCGTAGAATTTTCCCGTCCACCCCGAGATGATGTAATTTCAGCCATAATCCGTTCCGGTAGACAGAATCAAACGCCTTCCGCAAATCTATAAACGCACAGTAAAGTCTTTGTTTCCTGCTAAGCATTCTTTCAATAACGGAGTCCAATACAAATATTGCGTCTATCGTCGATTTAACCTTTTGGAACCCGAATTGCGCGTCTGATATCACATTGTTGTTTTCACACCACTGGCTTACGCGGTTATTTAACACACTCGTGAACAATTTCTGCGTCGCCCTTGTTTTTATACAGCGGAACTATGAAACCTTCGGTCCACTTGTCCGGGAAATATCCAGTGTCAAACACCATGTTAAAAATGTCTGCCAAATGTGCCGAAATAATATCTCCCGCCTCCAAAAAGAATTCGTTCAGTATATGGTCCCCGGCTTCGGCCTTTTCCCTGTTGAGTTTTCGAATCGCCCTATCCACTTCCGGTATAGTAATGGGTTGGTCCAGCTCTTCAAATGTTGCCTCCGGTGTGTTGAAATCGTGTGTGTTGTTGAATAACTCTGCAGTCTCCAAGTGTGTTTCGTGTATTTCACTAGACAGGTATGGGGCGCCGTTTTGCTATTTATTCGGTATTTATGGATATCCATAATTCGATTTATGGATATCCATAATTCCAGGCGCGCCATTTTGCTATTTATTCAGCATTTATGGATATCCATAATTCGATTTATGGATATCCATAATTCGATTTATGGATATCCATAATTCGATTATTGGATATACATAAATCGCTTATTGGATATCCATAATTCGATTTTTGGATATCCATAATTCGATTTTTGGATATCCATAAATCGAATTATGGATATCCAAAAATCATATGGAATTATGGATATCCAATAATCGAATTATGGATATCCAAAAATCGTTTAAATGACAGGAAACGAAAACGAACACTCCCTTATTCTTTCGAGTGCGCATGCCTTGGGAGACGCCTAAAACCCGGTACATCGCTTGCAATGGCCGGTACCATCCGGTACTTTCTTCTTTATTTTCTTCGCATGTCCTTCCTGTTCAGGAACACGAAGACGTGGCGATGTCTCGTAAATCGATGAGGTTTGATGTGTTGATGATGTTACTGGTGTATTTACAGGTTTAAAGGTTTGCTAGGTGTAAAAGGACAAGGTCCCTATCTGCTTCTAACTTGTCGGTCCAGATTAGTAATCTTCCATATACCAGTTTATATATAGTTACAGACCATGCAGATGTATATACACTATACAGTTCAATATCAGGAGATTGAATGTGATGTTTGTATTTACTGTCCTGGCTATACAGACGCTTAACGTGCAGACGATGACACAGATTGGTTGTAAATAAAGATACAATGTCCGTATCCTTCTTGGTCAGAATGTTCTGGTAGGTGGTACAGTCAACTAGTAGCTTCGCAATTGAGGATTTATTGTTGAAATAACTGTCCCAGACACGACATGGTTCTTTATTTTATTGTACTTGTCTTTTCTTTCACTGAATAAGGCCGTGCAGGCAGTCAGCATATGCATATGTATGATGTCTTCTGCTTCAGCTCCGCAGGACTTGCAGATTAGACTTTTTGACTGCTTAAATGTGTGCTTATTGTTCGTATGTTTTGTGTAGCGCTTTTGTTATATTATTGTCATACCTTCGTAGATATAATTTATTTTTATTTTTCCTGGGGACCGTACACCACTGGTCTTGGAGTTCGCATTCGTGCCTTGTTGAAGATTCCGAGACCACCGCTGTACGCGTGCTATTTTAATATAGTGCTAAAGCTTTATTGTTATATTTATCCAATCGTTCCGGGATCTCCTTTGGGTTCATTATCCACTATTTTTCATTACTAGTAAATGAGCTCTTGATAAGACCATCGCTGCAGGTGGCAGTTACTGGTAATGTGCGAACTCTCGTGTTAATGGTACAAGTTATAATCACATATACAATCATTTGTTTAATAGCTTTGGTATAAAAGACGTATGCACTAAATGTTGATTTCCGACAGTGCTAATATAACAATTTTAAAAGTAGATATATATTCAACAAGGCCAAATATAAACTAGAACATTGTTTGTAAAACAAAATCCCATCGCTGCTGGTGGGTCCGAACACGCAAAAAAGTTGATCAGAGCGGCATACTCACGGTGTTTCTCGACACACATATACAGACAGATATATAGGGTAAATACTAGTCCGCGGTCTCAACCCAATACATGCGAAGTCAAAGAAAAAAGTAGCTACGATGCTTGGTTTTAGGACTGAAAACTCGAACTAGGTAAATACTAAAGAGTTGGTCCATATTGGAAAATCGGTAATGCTATGGGGTTCATTTGAACGATTATGTGTGCTCGCATTGGTTGAGAATCTGCGGGCAACTAAAATAAAAGCAAATAGTACAAGGAACAACTGTTTTAACTGTTTCCGCTGCAAAAACATGTACCGGTAAATGCATTGTCTTGATATGCAAACGGAAAAGTAAATGCAATTGTATTATGATCAACAGTGTACAGCTGGCTTTAAATGTGCATTTTGTACTTGATGTGCAGAAACGGAACCTGAAACAAAATGTAAAATATAAAACATGTTCATATCCCCGCGAGGGGGTGATGCAGTATAGAAAGATAGATAGTGTGCTGAATAGTGTTTTCAGCTCAACGCACATCAAATAATAATTACATACTACAACGTCTAGCTAGATAAAAGCAATTGCGTTTGAACTTAAACAATCTCTTATTTTACACATACATTTACATACCCCAAACGATTCATACTTGTTTTACATGTATATTTTAAATTTTGCTTCAGAAGTTAATTTTAAAGACAGACAAATTTATGTACACCAAACAGCTAAATGTACACTTATTCAGGAGGTATATTGTTTATTGCGTTCCAATATTGAACAGAAACAGGAAGAACAGTAAAAAAAAAACACACACGCCAAAATCGGGTGGTGGTGGCCGATACGGCCCTGCCATAATGATTTTTCAACTATTGGTTTGGGGATTTTCTTCAATGAAAGTTTTGAAAACATTTATCGTATTATTGAACACGTATACTGTTAACAAAATATACACTCCTTTGAGTTATATATCTTCCCAGATAAGTTAGCATTCAGTTGTGAGAAGAGAAAATACATGTAGTTCCAATGTGTTAGATCCATCGAGTAAGTGGTATGAGGGGAAATTGTGACTGCCTCTGACTCAAAAAATAAAAAAGTCTGTCATAATACGGGTTTAGCGGGCGATCGTTTTTTTTTTGTTGTATTAATATTATATTTTCGTATACATTACCTTTTATTTTTTATTTTTCATGGGGACCGTACACCGCTGGTCTTGGTGTGGGCACTCGTGCCTCGTTGAAGATTCCATGACCACCGCTGTACGCGTGCCATTTTATATGGTGCTAGAGTGTTATAGTTATTTTTCTCCAGTCGTTCTTGGGTCTCCTTTGGGTTCATTATCCACTATTTGTCAGACCTGTTAACATGTGTAGTACTTATTCAATAGTCCGTTAATCAGTCCTCAAACGAAGCTCTGTATCTACTTTTTGCTAGTTTTGAGTAGTTTGTATTGTGTTGAGACCGCGAGCTACTTCTTCAATTGTTTCAATACGACGTTTTATTATAGTTTTGCTTTTGACACCGCCATTTGAATCGCTAGACCGCTGCTATTGTAAAATAGTTGACACACATAACCTTCTTTAACGTGTTAATTCTTCAGCTTCACATATATTTGTGGCCTGTAGCCTATGCGGTTACTTTCCTTTTAGGACCATATTAAATTCGAATTTCTCATAATTACTCGTAGAATAGCAAACAGGTTTTAGCTGTATTTCCGATGCATTTGCAGAAGTCATTTCGTTGTTGTAACCATCGCCTCTGTTCATCCTCTGTCAGCATTTGGTATCTGTATCGAATGCATCTTCTTACCTTTCAGGAAAACCCTTCAAAATCAGATGAACTCGGGCTTACGACTCTCTAATTGTATGTTCCTTGTAACCCGCTATACTTACATACTACTTCATACATAACATAAACTTCGTGTGTCATCAGAATGTTATGTAGATTGCACAACTTATGACGTCTTTTGGCGACTTTTGAAATATTTCTGACCAAAAGTTCTATATTGTCAACACGTCTAGGATGTCGCCATTACGTTGTGGTGGAAGATTACATATACATATAAGGTATGTTTGATACCAAAAAATAGAGGACAAGGTACCCAAAGGAGACACACAGAACGACAGAGACAAACAAGAACACACAATTGAGCACTACACAGCGCACGCGCACCAAACAGCAGTTATTCCGTGTTTGCCTGCTGCAAATGGACAGCGCCATTTGGATCATTGTATACGGGTAATTTTATGTGCTCCATTCGCTTCTGCGTCGATGATGAGGAGGACTCATCAACCATATTTGCAATTTGAAGCCGACGCTCCTTTTGTATATTCCATTTGAAGCAGGCAATGGGAGCAACAGAATGGCCTGAATTACAGTCGACAAATCATGTGGTCGCGTTACCTTATTTTGGCTAAACATGATAGTTTAGCTTTCATTATATCCTTATCACATAACACCTTATGTTCTATGACTACATTCTGTAAATATTACAACGCACACACATTGCAACACTACCAATAATTTATGAACTTACCAATAATGCAACAGACCCATGATTTACGAACATTTTGGAACAACTGTTTTATCTCATGACGTCACACGACCACACGATATTCACGAAATGGAGTTCATGTGATATATATACTTTTGGTCCGAGATAAGATGTGTTTTTACAATAATCGCCATGTACACTGGTAGGGTGACCAATCTAACCTGTTTCAATTGAAAATCGGTAATTCTTGAAAAAGACGTTTTTCGTAGTAAACGTACGATATTTACCGCCATTGTGTTAAAATAGCGCCATTTGCTCAATAACTATCGGAATTGTGGCTTACTATGTGCGAATTTTACAGAAGATAACGATGCAATGTGTTAGTATAAATCAACTGCATCATATATAATTAAAAACAACACATTGCCACAAAATAATACGCCATTTGCTTTCAATACTTGGAATGTCCCTTTAAAATATAAGCAATGACAATAACAGCAGCTTTGTTTGTTTGTTTTTTCTGACAAGTACCTACAGGCGAGCTACGTTGTCATTCTGGCAACACTTGTTAGATACAGTCGTTTCTTTGTACATGCAATTTTAATGAGCTAGTTGTGTACCTTTTCATATGTAGAACAATATTAAGATGGTGATTAAGTTTTTATTACCAACAAGGCAACAACGATATTCTAATTTTGTATTGTTAGCGCCATTTTTGTCACGCCCGCAGCGTCATAGCGTCGGCCATATGGCGTTCGTGCATCCGTCTATGCGTCAGGATTATGCTAACGTTTTTAAAAGGACCTGCATGTCCTTTATGGGTAGAAATGTGGTCGGCACCGAAATGTCTTTAAAATTAATTTCTAAAACATTACATGTGTATACAGCCGGAAACTAATACGAGTTGTTTGCCTAATGTATGTCCGCTGAAAGTGTATTAAATAATAATTTTCAGCTCAAAATGCATCAAAATCTAACTACCTACTTAAGCACCTAGATAGAAATCATGTGTTTTGAGCCTGAAAATAATTTATTCCACACACTCCAAACGTACATATGTGGGCCAATTCACTTGTATTTTTGTCAATTTGTATAATTTGTTTTATAAATAAATTTAAAAAAAAATTCGTTTCAGACCACATTTCGACCAATAAAGGACCTTCAGGACCGGCATACAGCATATAGAATGTGTACCATCCGTCCGTATAGTTGTAAGAGTTTCTCAGATATTTTGTTTTCATTTAAATCAGGGTGACAATAGTTTTTCAAATGAAAATCCGCCGGTTTTGATTATTTTTTCCTGATTTCTTAAAAAAAAACACTATAATATGTTGTGATTCCCATTTGAGCAGTCTCGTGGAGCTAGACGGTGGAAACGAGTGATCACAGCCGTGATGAAATACTTTTGAGAAGAAATAAGAACCAAACAAACTAGACAACGTCAGGCGAGCTTTGCAAATCGATGAACACAACAACCAGACAAAACATAAAAAAGAATGGTATAGTCTAGCATTGCTATGCCTCCGCTACCGAATGGTACGGGGTATATAGTGTAATCCATGTCGGTCCGTCCGTCCGTCCATCCCGATTACCATAAGTTGCTCGTAAGTCACTTTTTCTCAGAGTTCATGCTGCCGGCAGGGGCATTTGTGCGACGATAGGACACATTTCTAGCTTTTTATTTTTCTATAACGATAGGCTTTCAGTAAAAAAAAAGTAGGACGTAATGACGTTATTATGAAAATACGCAGATTTTATAGTCGATAGTATAGTCGTTTTCGGTGTAAGAACCGCAGAAAACAAAATAAATTTGCCGATTTGTTCGCCCTGAGGCTGTCAAATAGCACCTGTCATTCATATACATCGGATACAGGTAGATCAAGCTGGCATTACGGGACTCCTAAGTGTGTTTAATGTCTTTAGTTTCGGCAGTTCACACATCCTGTATGGTCAATTTCACGCCCGATTATAATACCTAGAGGTACCGGATGGTACCGGCACCGGGTTTTAGGGGGCACCGTTGTTGTAGTTTCCCGCCATCACATGTGAACACGTGGCAAGGGAGCTGTCATTATCACGAAAACCTCGCGAATTATGGATATCCATAAATCGATTTTTGGATATCCAAAATTCAACTGTATTTATGGATATCCATAAATAGAATTATGGATATCCAATAATCGAATTATGGATATCCATAAATCGAATTATGGATATCCATATATCGAATTATGGATATCCAAAAATCAAAAGGAATTATGGATATCCATAAATCGAATTATGGATATCCAATAATCGATTTATGGATATCCATAAATAGAATTATGGATATCCAAAAATCGATTTTTGGATATCCATAAATAGCTTGGAATTATGGATATCCATAAATCGAATTATGGATATCCAATAATTGAATTATGGATATCCAAAAATGGAATTATGGATATCCATAAATAGAATTATGGATATCCATAAATACTGAATAAATAGCAAAACGGCGCCCCATAGACAGGTTCTTAAAATACGTGTGAAAGTCGTTTGCTGATATATTTGATGAGTTTTTGTTTTTTCGTTTAGAAAAATATTTCCAGAAATCCTTTGGCTTTTTTGTTTTCAGATTCTCAATTTCCTTTGCTTTTGTGATTTTGTATTTGCGCTTTTTATTCCGTGCAACGCGCTTAAATGTCTTTTTATAGTCGCTCAATGTGTGCCTATTTGCACTCGACTTTGTAGCGTTAAATTCCGACAACGCATTTCTGTACCGTTATACAATCAGCGTCAAACCAGTCGTGATTGTCTCCCTTGTACCGCGAACTGCTAGTGTCTCTGTGTATTTTGTGTTTAATAAATAGGGTATCGGTGACATTGCGTATTGTATTGACGAATTCTGATATCGTGTCTAATATCATCCGCCATATAATACAATTATATTGCTATCTGGAATAACCAGGATAAAGCGGAAATGCCGCTAATATAGTATGTTTAGCTGTTAATATGTTTGTTCAGAAAATCCATACTTAGAATTACTTTGATAGGTGGAAATAAATACAAATTGTGTCGGATTTAATCCCGATACATTGCATCTTTACAGTCTGCTCTAGTGCATTTTTAATAAAAACCTACGAATTAAACGTAAACAAAATAAATCTGCATGTATTTAACATTTTGCAATACGTTTATATTTTATACATTTTCAATGCCACCATGAACACGATTCTCACACTGCGTATATCATGCATGTATCGTATTTGTATATTTGCAAACAAGTCATGTGTTCACAAAATATTTCCCATTACATTTTGCAGAGGTAATTACTTTCGTCATTGGCAGAGAAATAACCATTCAATAAAGAGAGCATAGCTTTGTCAGTGCCAGTATAGGATTCATGCCAATATAGGTACTTGTATAGGCCACATCATCATTCTGTAATTGCTGTCTGCATATATCGGGGAAAATACGGTATCCAAAATTCACAAGATTATATGTCTGTTGAGCGTTATCTCTGTATTCAATCAGCTAAACAACATATATTGCCATTGTCATCAATCTTAGGCAAAATGCGATCTGGTTACTGATAATGTCACTGCGTCTGAACTATGGGTGAGATAACTCAAATCAATTGGTAATAATCACTATTCATGCGGATAACTATGTGAATTATTATAATAAATACAGAGATAACAAACAATCACAATAATTACAAAATGGCACATGGCCCATCAAACCAAATAACATTGTCTGAATCATAATGTTACAAGAACAATAGATGCCGGATTTAACCTCAATGTATGTACATTTAATAATATCCGTCAATTGGATGTGTATTTAGATAAATGCGGGGTCGCATTTAAAAGAAGACGGGGGATATTGTTATGAACTGGAATTTCGTCCGACACATACAGTAGCGAGCGGTGTAGGTCATGATGAGACTGCGCGGATGTGCAGGCTGATCTGGGTCTTCAGAGGTCTCAAAACAGTTGTGTTATTTAAGAGACAATCATTTAACAAAGATGTCAACTTTATAATTATTGGTCGATTTCGGTCAATATTCATATCAGAATGTTTGTTATTTTACATGGATTTTAAATATTGTATTTATTTCCAAGTCAGGGATAATATTGAAATTTTATTCAAAGAATTGCGAAAATTCCTTTTATTTTTCACAGATATTAAAGTCGAAAATCTACATATTAATTCGTCTGTATGTTATGCAACGCTTTCAAGATTAAGCCATAAACCGTCCAAGCTGACAGCCGATAAGTAGACATACATGTAAGTTTGATAAGTAATCTCATTCCAGAGATTGCAACAAAGAAAGTTTGACTCTTTGTCCACGGTGAGCCACAGGACCATAAACCAACGTCATAGGACCAATATGTAAATGAGGTAATAAATTCTGATATCACATGGTGCATAATAAACAATTTTATTGGTTAATCTAGTGTATCCAGTATGTTTGCAATTTTCGATGAAAATTGGAAATGTATTTAGGGAACTGTTAAAGGTGGTTATTTGTTAAATTCATTATTTGGACAGAATGAGCTAATTCCCAATATACAAAAAAAGACATTGAAGAACACTTATGAAATCGAAATAAACAGACTACAAGACTTCAACCTCGTAATACATACATAGTTTACAGCGCTGTCCCGTTTAGAGAGGTTCCGCACATACATGTAGTTTACAGTGCTGTCCGGTTTAGAGAGGTTCCGCACACATAACTAGTTTGCAGTGATGTCCGGTCTACAGAGGTTCCGCACACATACCTAGCTTACAGTGCTGTCCGGTTTAGAGAGGTTCCGCACATACACGTAGTTTACAGTGCTGTCCGGTTTAGAGAGGTTCCGCACATACACGTAGTTTACAGTGGTGTCCGGTTTAGAGAGGTTCCGCACATGTACTTAGCTTACAGTGGTGTCCCGTCTAGAGAGGTTCCGCACACATACCTAGTTTACAGTGCTATCCCGTTCAGAGATGTTCCGCACATACACGTTGTTTACAGTGGTGCCCGATCTAGATAGGTTCACCACACATACATAGCTTGCAGTAGTGTCCCGTCTACAGAGGTTCCGCACAGTGCTGTCCGGTTTAGAGGCGTTCCGCAAATTCATCTAGTGTACAGTGGGGTGTCCGGTTTAGAGAGGTTACGCACATATACATACCGGTCTAGAGAGATTCCGCACACATACATACAGTAGCGCTTTTCTACAGGTCAACTATACGTACTATACCAATACTATACGTATACTATACCAATACGATATGTTTTCTATACGATATGCATATAATATAAACGTACAGTATATTTGTGCCGTACATATCAACCAATATCGTATATATATAAATCGTACGTTTACACGATGTTTATACATGTGTATAATTCTGGTACGTTTGTATCGTACAAATATACAAAATTATAGTATATTCATACCATATCCGTACGGATATATCGTATATACGAACGGATATCGTGTGTTTGCATAATGTTCGTATAGTACGTTTGTACTATACGATGATACGGTACAAACATACCAATATTATATGATCATACGATATGCTCATTAAATATACCAATACTATACGATTACGATATGTATACGATATTAGTTTATACAAATAAGTAAGGAGCAGAAAAGCGCTACTGTAGCTTGCAGTGGTGTCCGATTTAGAGAGCTTCCGCACATATATATAGCTTGCATTGGTGTCCGGTCTAGAGAGGTTCCGCACACATTCTTCGCTGTATGTGTTTATGGATGGCACATAGACTAATAATTAGTCTAGATGGGAAAGCCGCAAGATTGTATTCGTGCACCGAAAACGGGAGTTACGAATCACGAATAATCGAGTATGGCGGTTAATCGTCGCACCCGTAGACTACGGAAACGTTGGCAATAACATAAAGTTAGCACACAAAACATTTATCGCACTGAAAAGGCGATCAAGATAAGTTGTTAGAACTAATTTTTATGGCGTACTGCCCGTGTTTTTAAAAAGTTCAACCCGCAACATATGTGCTGCGACCGACATTGGCTCATTTACATACTTTCTGAACGACCTCAAATGTGAATGTTGGTTGTATAATTCTTCGCTAGCGCTCGAATAAAACATTCTTCTTACAAGTTAAAATTGAGAAATTCTAAGTACAAAAGAGGGAGATATTCCATGGCCTGGGGTTCAAATCAAACATCAAAATTCTCTTTGCGCAACTGTACACCATAAGGAAGCTACATACCAAATATAAATTCCCCATCGTTTACGGTTTAAGCGTTTAACGTATTACAATAAAACGAGACGGACATACGAACGTACGGATGGACACCCGTGACGAAAACAATATACAAGTAGATATAGCATACCATTAATATGTTCCTTCTTCTTTATTCATCCAGGTGTAAACGAACTGATACATCTAGAGGCAGTAAACAAGCAGGAAACGTACGAAACTAACGCCAATGTCAAGGCCTGGATACACCGTGTGGAAACGAGGCTTCAGCCTCACTTTGAGGACGCAAGACAAAATGGCCTCTCGGTGATTGGGAAAATGTGGAAGGACGCGGAGGAATTTGAAACAACTCACGTTTAGTATTGCTCAGTCAAACGTCAATTCGCAAACAGTGGAACCTCCTTAAACCGGACACCCTGGAAACAGAAAATATTAATATGTACACGCACACCATTGGCATTTGTGAGCAGTGTAGTCCCAGATCAACCTGCGCACCGGCGCAGTCTGACGAGGGTCTGCATTGTTCAGTCAGGAAACAATCTGCCATGCTCCTAACAAACGGTATAGCTCCTACACACGACGATCAGAAGGTAGACCTTTCGCAAAAGCCATAAACCCCATTTCTTCAGTCACAGCCACATAAGCCACATTTGTTTTACAGTCACAACCACATAAGCCCCATTTCTCCAGTCACAGCCACATATGAGACACGCCATACGATTTTGTACGTTCGGACATCTGCGTAATTTCATTAAATACGTTTACAAAATGTACAATATTTTTCATAAATAAAGTCAAAAGCTGACTGCATTTTCAGAGTACATGCCGCATGTACTCCGAAATTTGTCAACGTTTGATACCATTGTCCCATAGAGTTATCCATCCTAGTGTACAGGCTGTGCCTCGACGGGTGTACATTGTCACCTTAGACAATCTTGTTCGTATTGGTTAGCGGCTATTTTATTAGTGGAAAGTGGGATACCACTTTAGTGGAAAATGGGACACCACTTTAGTGGAAAGTGGGCACTGTAGTGAAACTGTTATGGAAAGTATGACACCACTGTAGTGGCAAGTGAGATACCACTTTAGTGGAAAGTGTGACACCACTGCAGTGGAAAGTAGGACACCACTGTAGTGGAAAGTGGGACACCTCTTTAGTGGAAAGTAGGACACCACTTTAGTGGAAAGTAGGACACCACTGTAGTGGAAAGTGGGACACCACTGTAATGGAAAGTAGGACACCACTGCAGTGGAAAGTGAGACACCACTGTAGTGGCAAGTGGGACACCACTGTAATGGAAAGTAGGACACCACTGCAGTGGGAAGTGAGACACCACTTTAGTGGAAAGTAGGACACCACTGTATTGGAAAGTGAGACACCACTTTAGTGGAAAGTGGGACACCACTGTAGTGGAAAGTGGCACACCACTGTAATGGAAAGCAGGACACCACTGTAGTGGAAAGTGAGACACCACTGTAGTGGAAAGTGGGACACCACTGTTAAATTACTGGCAGCTTAATGTACTCCAATACATTTTAATAACATGCTTTGACAATGTTTTTATATTGAAGACTGAAACTATGGAGCAACATTATACTTGGCGGCCATTTTGAATGTATTTATGCAAACTTACTGTATACACTTTACGAATCTGAAAACAGTTCGTGGTGCATCTATGATATATATGTAATGCTCTGTAAATCAAAGGGTAATAGTTAAGTAGGAAAACAAAATAAACTGATTTACTTTATGTGATGTCGCTACCGAAGTATAAAACACTTGTGTAATTTGTCGGCCATTCTGAAAACACGATAATAAACAATTCAGCTATATAAAGTTAGATAATTTCTACAGACATTATTTCGTCAAAATACACACAATAGTCTCAGTCTAATGCACTTAAATACGTTATTGGCGAATAAAACATATTGAATACAATTATATGTTTATTGGTCTTTAACTGCCTACATATGTCCATGTACATTTATGTCGAAAAGTCGAAAAGTTTTTAAGAGGTTCTCCAATTAAAGTCCAGTATGCCACGGAAGCATATCCATGTTTTACAAACATAATGTCTATGCTTTCTTATTTGTATTATGTTTAATAAAAAGAAATAAACTAACATAATTGGCGATGTGAGAATTGAACTCGGAACCCGCTGTTTCAAAGGCGGCATGTGTACCCATTTTCTACTCTTGACGGCCATTTTCGCAATTTGTGTCCTTGTCGTCGCAATATTAATAAAGTTCTGCTTGACGGATCGTAACCAAATTCGGTTTACATATTTATCACCGCCAGATGAAGAACTATAGTGATTTACAAACAAACAAGATTACTTATCTCCCTTTGGCGGCCATTGTTAAATTATGCACTCTGCTTCCTTGTCCACGCGATAACTTAAGTTCAGGCCGTCAAGTATCCTATTTATTTTTTTTTAGCAATTCATATTTTTCCTATTTTCTGACCAAATGTTCCTGTTTTTCCTATTGGCCTTTTTGAAAAGCCGCACAAATTGTTGCCCAATTTAACTATGAACATGACACTTGACAATATAGATAAATATTGTACATTATAGGAATGAATGACTTTTTTGTGGAATTCATCGGGGTATAAACTTGGAAAAGTCGCGGGAATACTGGATGAAGGCCGGAAGGCCTCGTCTAGTATTCCCGCGACTTTTCCAAGTTTATATCCCCGATAAATTCCACAAAAAGGCCATTCATTCCTTATAATTCCAGCATTTGAAATAAATTCATCAAGCAAATGTGCTTATTTGTTTACATTGACAGCACTGACAGCGCACCTGTAGAAAGTAGTTCGGCGTGGGAGTTTACTGGGATATAAATTTTGGACAGAGACTTGCTACGGGCCAATCAAATGTTAGGGAATTGTGTAAATATTTTTGCGCTGGAATTATAGTAATATAACTACAAAACTACTATTGCATAACTCTCAAGGTGTATGATCACCTGGTTACAACAACAACAACAACAACAAGTACTGAAACTTCCAGAAGCCCTCCGGTTCAAAGTACGTATTCTGTTATTTTGTCCTTATTATGTAACGGATTTTGATGAAATATGGCGCATCAAACGCGTCTTGGAAATCGATTCTTCGCAAAAACATAAGTCTGTGCCGAACTCCCGGGACCACCAAAATGCAGCTTATTTCATAAAACTCCGTTGACTATTAAGGAAAATATCAAATATTATTATGGAGTAGGCGCGCTTTCAATACTTTCAGCAATTGTTGTTGTTCTTGTAACCACGTGATCATGTACCTTGACACTAGTGTTCAACTGTGTTAAATGGCTATGTCAATCTTCTGTGCCATTTTCCAGCAGGGCATTGTATGTCCCAATGTGATAGCAAGGGGGCATATTGCGTTGCTCTTGAGGTTCCGTCCGTCCGTCCGTCCGTCCGTGTAAATGTACGTCGACAAGTTTGTAAGAGTTTCTCCAACATGTAATATCTTCGTTATTATGCGAAGGATTGCTTCGATACTTGGACACTTGAACCACCTGACCATTTGTCACACACTCGTGCCACCATTAACTTGACCTGGACATTGTTTACTGTCAAAAGGTCGCTGAAACAGTTAGCAACGTTTATAGTCGAGTATGCCAAGGGGGTATATCCATGTTTTACAAACATAATATCTAGTTCAAACTGTGCCTTTAATTGTACATAAGTAGTTCGTACATATACTTTGCAAATTGGAAGGTAAGAACTATTTTGCTGACACGTATACAGAAGATTGAAAGGCATTAGCGTTCCTTGACTCCCGAGCTGCTTTTGATACCCCCGGCATATAAAGTATGTCGAGCAGTATATAGTTTTGGTATTTCCGTCAGTTTATTTGTAACATTTGCGTGGAAGATTTTATTTACTTTCTGTCTCTGCAACCCTGTTACCGATTGACTTGAAAATTGATGTGCATGTTTATCATCCTCCATATATTCATTGTGCACAGTACATGTAGTTCCCACAAGCTCATGGTCAAATTACGTATAACTGCTTTAAATATTTTATCCATTTAATGTTTTAGGTACTTTATATCTCTGCAACATTCACCCTTCACTCTTTTAGCTTAAACATTTATATGCATTGATACAGTTTTCTACGGAGCCCGCAGGGGACGTAGAATTCTTTTTTTTATTAATTCGTTCCCACGAAATAACAATTCGTTCCCTCAATTTAACAATTCGTTCCCCCAATTTAACAATTCGTTCCCACGAAATAACAATTCGTTCCCGTGGGAACGAATTGTTAATTCGTGGGTACGAATTGTTATATCGTGAGAACGAATTGTTAATTCGAGGGAACGAATTGTTAAATTGAGGGAACGAATTATCATTTCGTGTGAACGAATTGTTAATTCGAGGGAACGAAATGTTATATCGTGGGAACGAATTGTTAATTGGAGGGAACGAATTGTTAAATTGAGGGAACAAACTGTCATTTCGTGGGAACGAATTGTTAAGTCGTGGGAACGAATTGTGAATTCCAGGGAACGAATTGTTAAATTGAGGGATCGAATTGGTATTTCGTTGGAACGAATTAATAACACAAATCCATGTCCCCTGCGTGGCTCCGTAGGGTTCAGCGTTACATGAGAGGAATTTGCTTTTTTTAATGGCATTATGAGGCAGCGGCCGGGGGTATATGTGGCACCAGTTCACTTGCTCTAGTATATTCAGGCAATACCTATATGTGGTTTATGTAATCCAGCTTATCCTATTTCTTACGCAAAGGGATATAATAAGACATATGAAAGATAATGTAAACAATGAGAGTTATTTCCCTTTGCAAATTTATTGATAGATATCCGATCCTATGCTGTATTTCAGCGTGTATTTCTTACTGAATAGCACAGAACAAATGAGTCTTGTGAACAGAGTAGACCCAAATCAGACTGCACATCTGTGCAGTCTGATCTGGGTCTACACTGATTGCAATGAGATTAATAAGTGTGTAAATATGAATCTAGTTAACAATGCAGTCCCTGTTCTGATTGCACAGATGTGTAGGATGAGATGGACCAACGCTAGTCGAACTATAATAACTCCCTTTCGCAACAATCCAAGCTACATTCACCCTTTTTACGAACAATCAGGCCCTACAATATACACTTTGGAGCGGATTTCTATAAATAAATTTAAAGGGAGATAACTAGCTACGATCCCCCCATTCCATATAGGTTGTTATAACAGCGAGCAATTTGGGATACTTGCTAAAATGCAAGGCTAGTATACCTGCCATAATTGTATGAATTTCATACCTGAAACACGGCTTTAACCCTTTCACCCCTAAGTAACTGAATGGGCTGCGATATGTTCGTTTTGTAACCAATCCAATCATCGTAAAATGATTTTCAGACTTCCATTTATGAAAAGGGGTATTTGTTTTTCTCAAAAATATGAAAATTACTTTCAAACAGTGCAGATCCTGATGAGACGGCTCGTTACGAGCCGGCTCATCTGGATCTGCACTGTTTGCATAAACCGATATAGCGGGCTTTCGGGTTCAAAGGGTTAAGTTTAACGAACCGTCCTTTTAAATAAATAAAACATTGTTTGACGGCACATGAGAATCATGTCCTATGGAAGAGTACGCTGGGAATTAAAATAAGCAGCAAACAACAATGTTTTTAATTTAGGTCAGCATTGTAAGAGATATCGGTGAACACAAGTATATGCCTTGTAACGTGTGTCAATACTTGTTGTGGAAAACTTTACAATTATTGGGATCCCAGCGCATGTCATCGCGTACAGGTCATATTCCCTAGGAATATATATAATAGTACACGATAAGGCCATTATAAAATACATACTAGATTCTCATCCCCGCCCGCCCCGAGAATTAAGGCCCGCCCCGATTTATTTTATTGGCAATACGTGGTGGTTGGTTGGGAACATGCGATGGGTAATTACATATTTTCAGTGAGAAATAAGAAAGACATTGATGAATTTTCCATTGCTATTAAGTTAGAGAGTATAGCCATTATTTTCATTCCCAGCATGAAAACAGTTAACACAAACGATCGTCGATGGTCGGTATTTCCGATATCCTGAACATATTAAATACAAAATAAATGTTCACCCCCCCCCTCCCCCACGCCCCCATTTTGAAAAAGAAATGGATGAGAATCTAGCATTTATTTGATAATGGCCTAATGTGAATCATATTGCACGTATAAACAGGATACGCCGTTGTGAATGATCGTATTCAAGGGTAAATGTATACGTTTGATAATGTATTCTAGTTAACTCTTAGAATGCGGGAACCGACACTAGTCGTCTGCTGATAATTCATATTTTGTATTTTCTCTCAGTAAAAACATGGTTTGGCAGCATTCTAGAATCATTTCCATTGAAAATGATTCTAACGTGCTGCCAAACCAAGTTTCTGATGAGAAAAATGGAAAATAAAAGATATTCAGCAGACGATACAAATTAATTCAGATTTTTAAGGGTTAACAGCGCATGGGAAAATTTAGGGGGCCGGAAATCGTCGAGCCGCTATGCAAGGGAGTGCTTATTTACAGTGAAATATCTATACACAGGATACCCTGGCCACCTCCACTGTATTGTGACTTCGATAACGGACATGATGTGTGTGATCTGCTGTTTCTCTCCTTTTTATACAAATGTCAACACAATGTTAATTTTTAGAATGCCGAGCACGAAAATCGGCGTCTGCTGTTGCTTTATAATTTGCCTTCTTTCTCAATAAAAACATGGTTTGACAGCACTTCAGAATCATTTCCATTGGAAATGATTCTGAAGTGTTGTCATATCATGTTTTTGAGGAGAAAACTGGAAAAGAGAAAATATACAGCAGACGAGAATATTTAATCAGCAGTGTAAGTGTTAAACCATGTCGTTTCTTCCGTCTTGTATTGTTACATGCCTGTATTTGTTTGACAGCTCACAGCCGCGTTCAAACGTACAGCACGTGCTGTTTCACCATAGCTGTAGACAATGCTCATTTCGGGACCAAGCCAACACATACGTAATGTGTCTCATGACGTTACTTGAATGCACCATTATGTCACCAGACCGGTTCACAACGGTCACAATGCTATTTTGAAATGCGGCTGCATCACGCGACGTGTACTGCCGCCCCGGAATATGTACATGTAAATCAGCTGTTTGAATGGAACGAAAGAAAGAACTGCACATGCTCAAATTGCATGATGTTTCCCACAGAAATTTAACAATATCGACCATGTTCCTCGGGAATCTCTCGGCCTTTGGGTTCAAACAATTCCCTCGTGCCACGGCAAACGTTTACCCACAGCTGAACATCGTCGAACCTTATATTGGTTAATACATTCCCGAGGAAAATAAGCTTAGAGTTACGTACACGTATTTTCCAATGATTCCCAAATGCATATGTTTCTTGGAACGAAATAAATCGGCTCTGTCTTCTCCCGTCTTCATAATTACCTTATGTGTGGCCGTGACTGGAGAAATGGGGCTTATGGGATTTGTGACCAATGTAGCCCCCAATCAAATAGCACACTCATCTAGCGTGATATGACGATATACAGTGCAACCTCTCTACAACAGCCACCCATGGGAAGACGCAAAACTGGCTGTTGTAGAGAGGTGGCTGTTGTAGTGAGGTTAATGCTGAATTAAATTTTAGCGTTTGCTGTTTATATATTTTATTCGATAATTCTCTTTAGAAACATGCTTTGGCAAAATTTTAGAATCATTTCCAATGGAAATGATTCTAAAATGCTATCAAAACATGTTTTTATTGAGAAAAAATGCAAAAGCAACAGCAGACGACAATTTTCGTGCGCAGCAGTCTAAGGGTTAGATACGGAGGAAATCATCCATTTGGGATATAAAATAGCGGCTGTTATAGAGAGGGTGTTTTGTAGAGAGGTGGCCGTTCGGGGAGGTTCGGCTGTACTACTACATGTATATTGTTTGTTAGAAACACGACAGGTGTTCATTGATGGAACGGCGAACGGTGCAGGTCCTGATCAGTCTGTGCTGATGCACAGGCTGATCTGGGTCTACACCGGTCGCAATACACTACGCAATACCCAGAAGCTACTTTTCTCCAGTCACAGTCACATGTAACTAACCCACACAGGGACAAACACGGAAGAAACATTGAGTTTCGATATTGAAGTAACCAAGTATAAAAATACTTCATCCTAACCGCAAATTATGTGTACTAGTGCAGAGCCTGTCATAAAGACCCGTATACATTTTCTAGTTGAGAGAAATTGAATGCTGATTTCAGTAATATAGATATGTATGTCCTAACATTTCTACTAGGTGGCCACTTTGAAAAATGGCCGCCAAATGTTAATCAGCTAGCAAGAAATGTCTATATGCTTTCAATATAGCAAGGTAAAATAATGATTTTAATGTTTTAGTGTAAGTATTATGTACTTCCACTATGCAAACTAACTTTGATATTGCAAGTTACTGAAATTCAAGATGGCCGCCATACGCCGCAATGTGAAATGTTCTCATGGTCATACCGCGAAATCAAATTTTATTAGAAGGTTGATTGAGGTGTGATTTTTCACTAATTCACGTATTCCCAATTGATTGGAGGATATTTCAGCGGCGTTGTTTGAGGTGCAGGTCATCAGAAATCCAAGATTGTATTATCGCGCCAATTGTATGTATCAAATTAAATAATAATAATATAGTATATATAGCTGCTTAATTCACAATATAATACCCGGTAATGAAGGTGTTCGAGCCATTTTCCACCGTTAAATATAAGCCGAACGAACCAACAATATAACTGCTGTTTATTTAATTGATTGCTATTTTGGCTCTCTATGAATTATTATCACTAGAAGCCCAATGAATTAGTTGTCTATAATAAGAAAGTTTTATTCGCTATTGACTGTAACTGAAATACATTAGTGACTTGATAATAATTTTCTTCGCAAAAACGACAGACGTTTGGGCCAAAGTACCGAGACCACCAAAATGCAGCTTAACAAGACTCGTTTGATGAGCCATATGTCATCAAAATCCGTTACATAATAAGGACACAATAAAATAATACGTAATGTGAACCGTAGGGCTTCTTGAAGTTTCAGTACTTGTTGTTGTTGTAACCACGTGATCATACACCTTGCATTTGATGGATATATGACTTTTTTATTCTTACATTTGATGGATATATGACTTTTTCATTCTTACTTTTGATGAATATATGACTTTTTTATTCTTACATTTGATGGATATATGACTTTTTCATTCTTACTGTTGATGAATATATTACTTTTTTATTCTTACATTTGATGGATAGTGACTTCTTTATTCTTACATTTGATGGATATATGACTTTTTTATTCTTACATTTGATGAATATATGACTTTTTGATTCTTACATTTGATGGATAGTGACTTTTTTATTCTTACATTTGATGGATATATAACTTTTTTATTCTTAAATTTGATGGATATATGACTTTTTTATTCTTAAATTTGATGGATATATGACTTTTTTATTCTTACATTTGATGGTCTGTGTCATTTGCACACACGTTATATGGAGTTGAGATAAATATGAAACAACTAGCATGCTTAAAAGCAAATTACATTCCAAACATACTAGCCTATGTCACAAACATTGCAAAGTGTACTTAAATATCTTGCTAAGTACACTTTGAGGGAGAAATCTTCAATTTAAGCATACATTTATTAATTTTTATTATACTTAATTTCTTACATTATCACAGCCATTTTTGGCTGTGATAATGTAAGAAATTCAGTATAATAATTTTACATACATTTAATGATCAAATATATGCAGATGCTAGTTGTATATTAAATAATGCATTTCGAGAAACATAAATGATTACTCCCTCAAGGTACTTAGCAACATAAGTATGCTTAGCAATTTTGATGAAATCGGCTACAGCTCTTAACTTACTATTCTATTTATCCCGTCAACACTACAAATAGCTTTTAAATGCAAAAAAGTAACCCTTAAAGCCGCATCCTCAAAATCTGAGAATCGACTAGTATAGTATGACAACCGCACATAATTACACGCAGTGATTAGGTTGTATTGACAGGATATCAAAAGTGTTTCACGGCACCGTGTTTCACGGCACATACGCACTGTGTTGACGGGATAATAACTGTTTTATTACTCAACATGTAACAGTGTAAACTATGTGACACAATGAACGTAAATTTGGCGGGGCTCGTCGGGTGCGTACGCGCCCCCCTAAATTCGCCGAGGTCCGCTATTTTTCAAACAGTAATCTCAACAAATCTTGAAATGCATTAATATACAGGTAATTTGCATGAATATGTCACAATTTACCACCGTTGAATGACTTAAAATACAGGAGAGTGCATTTCAGGCCATCTAGGTTTAACAATTTTTAGGGGGAGCATGCCCCGGACCCTCCTAGCGTACTCGCTCCACTACGTGGGGTTCGTCCCTGACGCACCCCCAATAGAAAATCATGCGTACTGGCTTGGTTTTTCTGTTGTTGATGATGATTGTGTTGTTGTTGTTGTTGTTGTTGTTTTATAGTATTCGGCCAATGCGCATCAAGGTACCAGCTGATAAAGACATGGCACTATGTTGTTGCTGTTGTTTTTGCTGTTGGTTTATATTGTTTCTGTTGTTGTTGATGATGATTGTGTTGCTGTTGTTGTTATTTTATAGTATTCGACCAATGCACAGCAATGTACCAGCTGATAAAGACACGACACTATGTTGTTGTTGTTGTAGTTGCTCGTGGTTTATAGTGTTGTTGTTGTTGTTGTTGTTGATCATGATGATTGTGTTGTTGTTGTTGTTGTTGTTTTATAGTATTCGGCTAATGCGCAGAAGGTACCAGCTGATAAAGACACGGAACTATGCTGTTGTTGCTGTTGTTGTTGTTTTATAGTACAGTCGAACCTCCCCGAACGGCCACCTCTCTACAACAGCCACCTCTCTGTAACAGCCGCTATTTTATATCCCAAATGGATGAGTTCATCTATATCTAACCCTTACACTGCTGAGCATGAACATTGTCGTTTGATGTTGATTTTGCATTCTTTCTCAATAAAAACATGTTTTGACAGCATTTTAGAATCATTTCCATTGGAAATGATTCTAAAATGCTGTCAAAACATGTTTTTATTGAGAATTATTGAAGAAAATAAATAAACATCCGACGATAAAATTGTATTCAGCATTAACCTCCCTACAACAGCCACCTCTCTATAACAGCCAAGTTTGCCTCTTCCCATGGGTGGCTGTTGTAGAGAGGTTGCACTGTACCATGAACTTTGCACAGTGTATGCGTACTACGGAGCCCTGCAGAGGACGTACAGTCCCTTAATTTAACAATTCGTTCCCACGAAATAACAATTCGTTCCCATGTTAATTCGTGTGAACGAATTGTTAAATTGTGGGAACGAATTGTCATTTCGTGGAAACGAATTGTTAATTAGAGGGAACGTATTGTTATATCGTGGGAACCAATTGTTAATTCGAGGGAACTAACTGTTAAACTGAGGGAACGAATTGTTATTTCGTGGGAACGAATTAACAACAAAAACATCCATGTCCCCTGCGGGGCTCCGTAATGTACAGAAGATACGCCGTATTTGTTTACCCACAACTCGGACGCTTTATCTCCGTCTCATTTTATGTAACGATCCCCGCGTTTCTACCCAATATGGCGACGGTAACATTTTACTACGACCTCAAGTCACAGCCTTGTCGGGCCGTGTATTTGTTCCTGAAATCCAACGACATTCCGTTCAAGTCGGTGCTCGTGGACTTGATGTCAGGTATGTAGGGAGTTTTCTATAGCGCCCGCTTATACTATTTTATCCCACACAACCTTGAGTTTTCACCCCGTGTTATCACGAAAACCAGTCAATGTACGGGTATGTGAGATTATTGGAAACGTCGTTTGTCAGTTTATCATCATCTATAATGTTATTACATAGTCGACATACGGGGTCTACATAACTAAGGAAATGTTTATCGTTGTCAATGGAAATAAAATGTAATTGTTCACGTTGTAAAATAACTCCAATCATGACCGATATCGATACGTGTATCCTAGTGACCGATATCGATACGTATCATAGTGACCGATATCGGTACGTGTATCCTAGTGACCGATATCGATACGTGTATCCTAGTGACAGATATCGATACGTGTATCCTAGTGACCGATATCGATACTTGCATCCTATTGACATATATCGATACGTGTATCCTAGTGAAAACAAGATACGACCATTGTCATCAGTCGCCTTGTATTCCGTCAATGCACAGTAAACTGCTTATTACACTCGTGCCGCTCTCTACGCCAGCGTAAACATGTTTCACGTCGAAATAGGCGCCAGATTCCTGACGAATTCCTATGCAGCTACCTACAGAAGGTATTTCATAAACAATGTTTCGTCTAGTAACCGGCGCAAGAACTTTGCGCCGGTTACTAGACGAAAATGCGTTGATGTGATAGGTCTACTGTCTGTTCCACGTTTTGCTGCCGACGAACTTTTGGCCTTTAGTAGCATGATATCGATCTATGTTGCTTGACAGAAGCATGACATGTGTTTCATTTATGGAAAAGCGAACAGTGCAGATCGTGATCAGACTGTGATCTGGATCTACACTGGTGGCGAACCCTATAAGCCCCATTTCTCCAGCCACTGCCACATTTGTAGGCGAGCATTTACAAGACGAGTTTAAGGCTGTGAGCTCGATACAGAAGGTTCCTGTGATAGATGACGGCGGATTTGTACTCACGGAGAGGTGAGCATACCTAGAGAATAGTAGGTTAGTGCCGTGAATGGGAAAACTATCTGGCAAGGCTTAGGAAACGGGATGGGCGAGGCTCTGCCGAGCACAACCCGTTTCCATGCCGCGCCAGATATTTTTTCCATTCATGGCACTAACCTACTATTATATTTATCCCGTCAACACTTACAAATGGCTTTAAAATGCAAAGAAATAACCACAGCCACCGCACATATTCATACGCAGTAATTAGGTCGTATTGACAGGATATCAAAATGTTTCACGGCACCGTGTTTAACGGCACATACGCACTCTGTTGACGGGATAACACCAGGTAAGGATTAAAACCACGGGCTGTTGCGTTTACTGAAGTTTGTAAAACATTTGATCTGTTTCCCGTTCGTGGAGATCGAATGACGCCTCTCGGACTATTTAAGCTGACAAAATGCGGACGAAATGTTTTTGAAAACCACCGACAATAATGTAACGCAGTTGCCCTTCTCTTACAACAATTCTCCACTTCTCATATAAAGACAGAACTCTACACGTAATAATTTGCTTGGCCCTATTCTATCTTTTTACTATACAGGCTTAGAAATGTCGCCGCTTTGTTCAGCAACATCAGTCTTGTTGGCTGGACATTAATTCATAAATGGATATGAATATGTGTACACCCGTACTTGAATTAATGAGACTTTCTCCAGAATTCCGTTGTCATGGTAATGGTAATCTGCCCATATGACTATGACATCTCCTATGGAACTGGATAATTAATCAGCCCTCCCGTTGTGAAGCCTTGTTGCGTCAGTCGCGCCTTGAACATCGAGTCAAACATGGCCAGCACATTTCGACCAATGTTTTGGACACTTTTTGATAGTTTTAAGAATTCTAGTGCTGATAGCGTGCGGCTCTAAGTTTATATAAGTTGTTAAATACTATACGATCATGGACTTTGTTTGAGAAGTGTTTTGTTAATACAATAGTGCTTAGTAACGGTATTTGTGTTTAACTGTTTCCAAGGACAATATCTAGATTCGACCCCACCACCTATCGGACCGGATATGTCATAATAAACGCAGCAGCCCATGGTATTGACTTATACTTACAATTGCATTTTTGATTGCCAAATATGGCTTTAAAATTAAGAATCAACCTGTTTACGGCGTTTTGTCGCAATTGATGGAACAGCGACGTTGCCGGGCAATAGCCTGTTGTTTCAATAGAAATAGTTCAATATAAGGCTCGACAATGTCCAGCCGTGTGTAAACGTTTGAAGTGACACGAGGAAACTGTTTGAACCCCGAGACTGCAGGCCGCGGGTTCAAACAGTTCCCGAGTGTCACGGCAAACGTTTACCCACGGCTGGACATGGTCGAACGTTATTGTTACATTTCCGTCGGAAATATCGTACAATTTAAGCATATATATGTAGTACTTTCGGTACTTTGATAATCTGCTCCATTAAAACAGCTGATGTACACATGCTTATTCCGGGATAGCAGTACACGTGGCGTGATGCAGCCGTGCCAATTTCAAAATTTCTGTGCGACCGTTGTGAACTGGTCTGGTAATGGCGCGTTCTAGTAACGTCACGATACACATGCATTACGTCGGTGTTGGCTTGGCCCTGATATGAGCATTGTCTACAGCCATGGTCAAACAGCACGTGCTGTACGTTTGAACACGGCTGTGAACGGTGTCAAACAATGGCAGTCATGTAACAATGGATATTCAAGATCTGCTCCCGCCAGGCGGCGGTGATGGCGACAGCGGCGGCGGCGGCGGCGGCGGCGGCGGCGGCGGCGATAGCGGCGACGTCGGGACGTCAAGTCAATATTTAATATCTGTAGTCATCACATTCCGACCCACATTGTGTACACGTCACAAATGTGTGTTACTGCTGTACTTCCTAAATGTTTGGAACTTGAATACTCACATTTGTTGTCAAATTCTCCGCCATTTTCCCCGTCCACACTGTGTACACGTCATAATTGGACATTGTTACTGCTGTCGCTGACGGGAAATACTTCCTAACCACTTAAAAATGAAATAATCCCAGTTTTCAAAGATTCGCGCCACATCTCTTGGGTTTTTCAGCGCATCAATCATGCGTTACGTGGCCAGGAAGTACAACGTACCAGAACACTGGTTCCCGAGCCTGGACCCACGGAAGGAATCGAGGATGAACGAGTATTTGCACTGGCATCACGTGAATATCAGGCTGCCGAGCGTCATGGTTTTCAATTTGCCGCAAATTGCCGCATTCTGACTTGACTAGATACGGATATCCGGATTACGACGAATTGAGAACTGACGTTTTATTGGTTGTACGGCGTCACATGACGCTACCAAATGGCGTCAGTGTTATGACGTAACGTAAAAGAAGATTTTCTACATGTACGAACATGTGTTCATTATGTAGCCCCAAACGTTGCCTGATAAATATAATACCATGATAGGGCTGTTTGATATCAAGTTTGTCCGGGTCTTCTCGGAAACTGTAGGAATTCCAATGTTCAGCGTTGCCTGATAAACTCGATATAAAAAGACACCAGCCTGTTAGTATCTATGTCCATCAGGCTCGGGTTGGAAACGGTAGGAATTCCTCGGTAAACCTCGGAATTACTACGCGTTTCCTAGCCGTGCCTGATAAACTCGATATAAAAAGACACCAGGCTGAGCCTGGTAGTATCTATGTTCATTAGGCTCGGCTAGGAAACGGTAGCAATCCATCTAACATTTGTGTTATTTAATACAGCATCTTACATGAGTGATGATGTAATATGATATTTATTAAACGGGTTTATTGATTTCATAAGAAACGAGGCTATGCCGAGTTTCTTAAGAAACTAGTCAACGAGTTTAATAAATACCATATTAAGTCGTCACAAATGTTAGATTTTATTTATTGCATAAGCACATCATCATACATTGAAAGTCTACTAGTCACCAAACCGGTTTTCTGTAACGGGCTAATTTGCACATTTATTACACTAATCTATTATGATTTTGTTACACGGTGTTAATACACTACGAGAATGTTATGGGAGAAATACATTTCTTATACTCATTGTCTGGTTTCATAAGAAACTCGGCCTAGCCTCGTTTTATCATGAAGCCAGTAAATTGGTTTAATTACTGTCATAGACATGTTCGTCATATAAAAGATAGAAAGAATGACTGACTTAAGGCTATATGATAGCTTCATGGGTAAATATTTATGTGAATGTATATGAAACAGTATGCATGTACGCCATCTAACAATAGTTTGTATCGCATGCCATGTCCGTTTGCTGAGGGGCCAGTTGGCTCAATGCAATACATTTCTTCTTCTTCAAATGGAAACAAAAGTGAGTTTATTGCGATGGAACGCCATCGAATTCTCTTTGATGTTTATTTTTCGTTTCAGTTTATCAACACCGTCAGAGGACGGCCAGTGAAAACCGCCGAGCTTAAGCGATACAAAACAGAGCTTACGAAGTCCTTAACTCATCTAGATACGTACTTCCTGAGAAACACACCGTACCTGTGTGGTAACGATATAAGTGTTGCTGACCTTCTATGCATCACAGAATTGTTTCAGTTGGTTGGAACATGCGACGAAGGCTTTCTTTCCGCCAATTCCAAGGTCGAAGCTTGGGTTAAGAGAGTTAGGGACAGAATGAACCCGGCGTTTGATAAGGTTAATGAAGATACGGTATACAAGATGAGAGAAGTCTATAAAAGAACCAAGTCTGCGAATGCCAGCTTGTGAAAGATGATTGCACGTTTACCTGTATTTACTGGTTACTTTACTTTGCTGGCTTTTACACTGATAATACAACTCATAATACACTTGTGAAATCAATATGCGAATGATCCCGCTAGAGAAAACATGTTACATGTAGCTCATCAATACAGCTTAATATAATCTCTAACAGGTGTGTTGATTTAATATTATATTTATTAAACTGGTTGACTGATTTCAAAAGAAACTCGGCATAACCTTGTATCTTAGGAAATCAGTAAACTACTAAACGTAAAAAAATGATATACTAATCCATCACTCATGTAAGATCCTCTATGTAACTCGGCACAGCCTCGTTTCTTATGAAATCAATAAACTCCTTAATAAATATCATGTTAAACCATCACTCGTGTAAGATCCTCTATGTAACTCGGCATGGCCTCTTTTTTTATGAAATCAACAAACCCCTTTAATAAATATCATATTAAATCATCATGTAAGATCCTATATACACATTCTTCTACAGATATAAATAAGTAGTATATAAGAGTCACAATGATACCATCACCTCTGGAAGGTACCGGCTACGCGCGGCACCTTCCACAGCATGATGGTATCATTTGTGACTCTTATATACTACTACCGCGAGACCATATATTTATGACATGAGAAGATACACCCTATTAGAGATAAAAATCCCTATGTTATACTCAGTATATATATACAACATAATGGTTCTAGTTAAGTGTGCGTGGTTGAAGACAGGTAGTCACGAGAGGTGTCATCGAATATTGCAAACATCACCGTGCATGGATGCGAAGAGGTTCCGTTTCACCTCGCCCATGTCGGCATTGTGGGGTAGGGACCAAAGCCGAGTCATTGCTATGTCCACCATGCGGTGGCACTCAGGCTACTCATCGAATGGTTAACAAGGGATTACGTGCTCGCAAGTATTATCGTTTAGTAATAATTCAAATCGGAAAGTCAGTTAGAAAGATAGAATCGATCTAATAAGTCACGGTGTTTCTACAGCATTAAAACACTGTAAAAAACATTATCAAACTAATTTTATAAAATTAGAAAATTGAACAGAAAAAACAAGTACCAATATTATTAGAGAAAATGGATAATACAATACAATTGGAATTGAAATTTTTTAATGGCTGTGTTGAAGAAGTTTACGAAGAATACGGGGGTTATAATCCTATATATAAATTCTATAAAATGAGAACACTAGGCGATATCGAATACATGAAATACCAGCGTAATTTATTACACTCCGATAAAAACGTATTATACCGGCAATTATGTCAACTATACAAGAGGCAAATACGAACATTAAGACGGATAATGCGTATCGGATATGAAACTAAGGCGTATATGAAAAAACTAAATTATTAACCCAACGATTCGTTTACGAACGTACATTTCTACGATATCACTTATAAATTTATGTTGTAATCACAACACCAACCAGACGACAATGTTTCAATTACACGCGTTATGAAAATGTAAATTAGGTGTCCCACCTTACACGTATATTAAGTGTCCATTTATAGAGAGGTTTACACGATTACGTCTTCCGGGATGGAAAATAAACTCACTGTAATATATATTACACACGCGGCTATTTATAGCCTTATCGATTTACACAGGTGGTTGACACAGTTTATAAACACTTAGTGAGGGTTATATAGTTCACGAATTTCCGGGATGGTTCGTTATTTAATTAATTTTAATACAATTATTTATAATTTAAAGCTGAACACCCCCTATTATATAGAAAACATATTAATTAATATAATAAAATAATTAATTAATAATAAATAACAATTTTTTTTATTTCACCAGCAAAGTTAAGTTTATATACGAGAAATAAACACAGTTCGGGACGGGACGCCGGCATTAATATCTCAACAGCGAGATAAGTTTCGCCACATGTACTTCACTCTGGCCGCTCTGCACATTATAGCGGATGGAGGTAACGATGAGGTGGGGTCCGCGGCATCGGTCCAATGATGGGGTGTAGGAGATGTGAGTGTAACACACCTCGCTAAGCCGAAAAAATAAAAAAAAATAGAAGAAATTTAAGCGAAGGCTTAGCGGGGTGGACCCAGAAGGGTTTTGCTGGCGCGGGTTCGAGCCTCGGTGGAACCTAAATTTTTTTTATTTTTTTTATTTTTAAATTGTTAATAATTTTCCTAAAATTAATTAATAATTTTCTTTAAATTAATTATAAAATTAATTATTTTCTAAAATATCACAATGGTGCTGTAACATTTCTTCCGACTTTATCTCCAAGTTTTTCCCTAAATTTATCCCAATCAGTACACTCAATTTTGGGCATGGTGGCGCGCGCCTTGATTCTTATATCATTTTTTAATTGTTCATATCTCCCCATTTCTTCCACCACGGATTCAAACTCTAAATTTGATATTTTCTTATCGGCCAACGCTTTGGACACCATAACGTCGATGGTATTTTTCTTCGACCTGGCGAGAACAGATATTCTATCATGTTTTCTACATTTTTTCTCGAGTTTTCCACCCGACGCCCTAATTACCATACACAACAACCCAGAAACGGCCGACACCGCACATAAAATCCCCGCTACAGGAACCGTTATAATGGTGGATATAGTTGCAGCTGTCCCCGCCCCACACAACACAGAAACACTCGCTAGAGCCGTGCTAGATGCTTCAGCCGTGTTCACCGCGCATCTATATTTTTTAGCGTTTCTTTTTCTATTTGTATATTCTCTAACTAAAATATCCTGCATAGCGACGATATTATTCAACCTAAAATCTGAACTTCTTTCGTTAATTGTACACAGTGTTGATGGAGTGGTATTGACAATTGGAAGCGTTGACTCGTTCATGATTTTCAATATATTAGTATTTACAAAATAAGTTCAATTAACAATGAGACAATAGTGGAAGAACTCTCTAGGTCACCGATTTTCGTAACAAAGTTAATAACACTACCTTTGGAAAGTCTAATTCGATCATAACCGGAGAACGAAACCACCGTCGAACTATCTCCAGAGATTTTAGTGACTCCAACCCCCCGTTCTTCCCCATCTACTACAATATTTATCGCGACCGCGCCCACAGGTTTACCACTACCATTAACCGAGCAGACCGCCATTTGGATAACTTCACCTGCGGCTGTCATAGTGTATCCCCCACATTTAGTACTCGCTTTGGCACCGAATGAATATTCATAGTGCCCCTTAACCAATGGGCCCCGCTTCTCAGCCCAAACTGTTATGACACGTTTTGGCGTTTTCATTGTTCGCACTATTCCGGCAAGCGCACTGTTTGCGTTATATGCATCAGTACGAATCTTATAAGAGGCCTCCTCAAGAGCTTTGGTCGCGGCTATACGATCATGTTTCAGTTTATCGGAAACTTCGGTTATCTTTCCGTCTAGTTCGGTAAGTGCCGCTTCTCTGCTGAGAGAGTCCTCTAAGCGCAACGCATCATAAGCCTCCGTAATGGTCGCCTGGTGACCTTCTAGCGCTTTTTCAACACCCAACCGGGACTCTTTTTGAAATTCGGTTATTTTCCCGTCTAGTTCAGCAACCGCCGCTTCTCTGATGAAAGAGTCCTCTGAGCGCAACGCATCATAAGCCTTCGCAAGGGCTGCCTGATGGTCTTCTCGGGCTTTCTCAACACCCGACCGGGCCTCTTTTTGAAATTCGGTTATTTTTCAGTCTAGTTCAGCAACCGCCGCTTCTCTGAGAGAGTCCTCTGAGCGCAACACCCTATAAGCCTCCGTAAGGTCCGCCTGGTGGTCTTCTCGGGCTTTCTCAATACCCGTTCGGACCCCCTCAACCCCCAACCGGGCCTCTTTTCGAAATTTGGTTATTTTTTCGTCTAGTTCAGTAAGTGCCGCTTCTCTATTGAGAGAGTCCTCTGAGCGCAACTCCCCATAAGCCTCCGCAATAGCCTCCTTGTGGTCTTCTCGGACCCCCTGAACCCCCGACCTGGTCTCTTTCAGAAATTCGGCTATTTTTCCGTCTAATTCAGTAAGTGTCGCTTCTTTGCTGAGAGAGTCCTCTAAGCGCAACGCATCATAAGCTTTCCGCAATGCCTCCCCGCAAGGTTCGCCTGGTGGTCTTCTCGGACTTTATCAATACCAGACCGGGTCTCTTTTAGAAATTTGGTTATTTTCCCGTCTAGTTCGGCAACCGTCGCTTCTCTGATGAGAGAGTCCTCTAAGCGCAACGCACCATAAGCCTCCGTAAGGTCCGCCTGGTGGTCTTCTCGGGCTTTCTCAATACCCGACCTGGCCTCTTTTCGAAATTTGGTTATTTTTTTGTCTAGTTCGGTAAGTGCCGCTTCTCTGATGAGAGAGTCCTCTAAGCGCAACGTATCATAACCCTCCGTAAGGGCCGCCTGGCGGTCTTCTCGGACTTTATCAATATCCGACCTGGTCTCTTTTCGAAATTTTGTTATTTTCCCGTCTATTTCGGTAAGTGTCGCTTCACTGATGAGAGTGTCCTTTAAGAGCAACGCATCATAAGCCTCCGTAAGGTCCGCCTGGTGGTCTTCTCGGACTTTATCAATCCCCAACCGGGCCTCTTTTCGAAATTTTGTTATTTTTTCACCTAGTTCGTTTAGTTCCGTATGCGTTTCTTCACGACTTTGTGTATTCACAGCCAGGGCATATTCTCTAAGTTGTGATAGTAGACTCTTGTGAATCTCGTCCGTGGCCACCGATATAGTTCTATTGATCACGGCCTTTGTTTTTTGGGTAGTTAAAAAGTCGCCCTCTGTCGGGATGAATCCCCCTTCTGTTGGCTCCAAATTCTTTGAATTTGTCACCCAATCGGAAGAACTACCTGGTCCGTATATACTCATTTTCAATAATGTTGATAATATATATATTACGAACATGCGTTTAATTCTAAATAATTTTCTTAAAATTAATTAATTTGAAATTTCTAGGACGACCGAAATCGGGTAATCGTTCTTCAACTCTCGCCCTTTATCATCAAGAATAGAAATCTTCAACTCGTGGATGTGTCCCGATTCCAAAACTTTTATCTCGGGGTGTGGGAAGTCTAAGGTCAGGGTCTCACCAAAGAAACAGTCGCTGGCGGGCACGGTTTTCAGTAATGTGCTGGGAGTGCCGTCTACCGTGTTGTACGATGTGTTCACCCGATCCAGGTGCACCCCGAGATTTTTCGTGACGGCGAAGTTTACTGGGGTCGTGCCTACGTGCTCGCCAGGATCAAACACTCCGTCATCGTTGTAAGGGTATGTTATTTTAAATCCTAACAGTGAGCCCAACCCCGGTGAGATCCTTAAACGCCTCTCAACGGTCAATGTCGTGAGCCCTGTGGCTTTCGAGATTGCGAGAGTGACTACACCAGGAATCTTCTCCGCGACAAAAGCTTGGAGATCTCCGAAACTCCAAAGACCCTGAGGTACTATAACCTTTGGTGGACTTATGACTCTATTTACGTCTATTCTATGTGACACAGCTATAGGGTGTTCTGATGCGAAAAACTCGACGTCCTCGACTTCTGATGTGAAAAACTCGAGCGTTTCAACGTTTTTCCACCCGACCGTGAACGTGATTGATCTAAGGCCTACCCGGCGTTGTCCGCAGCAGTTGTCTATTAATTTTTGAAGTTCACAACTCCCTTTTTGAACATTAGTGATAGTAGCAAACATAATAATATCTTTCAATGGATACAAAAGCATTTAGCTTTAATTCTAATGCAAAGTACGCGGTCGGAGGTAAATACACGCAAAAAGACGTTGTTAACCTTGTACACCCAACCGTAACGGTTAGACCAGACAGTGGCTTTGCCACCAATTTCCCTAACACGTTTGAGAAATATAGGCTGCCCAAGATTACTACGATGGAGGCGGTAAACGGGTGGAAAGCAACACCGATGCAGTTTTGGCAGAACCAGCTAAATTTCGCTGTATGGTGCGCAACAGCCGGGTGTGGAGTTTCACATAAAGACCATCTAACATCCAAGAATGTCATGCTCCGAAGTGTCTACAACTTTCACACGTATTATACTATTAGGAGGATTCTCAAAGAACTAGGTATTTCTCTACCTCAAGACGACGCCTGGGATCCCATTTCCAACGCATACGACCGTATGGCGTTTGAAAGACTGTGTAACGAATTTAACGTTTCAAAAGACGCGGACTGGAGACAGAAAGCATTTCCTACCAGCACCGGCCTCGGGGACGTTCTCATTCGGTCACTCCGGTGACCACATCGTCAGTCGGAACGCCGGGAATTTTGACCCCGCGACTATGACTTTCGGGCCAGAAGTGTCTGGAGGTCGGCACTGTGGCGTGTTTTTTTGTAAAATGTTACCTCCGAAACGGGCTCACGTCGATTACATACAGCAGGCTGCTGAGGTTCAGAACTCGTGGACCACATTTATGTTAGATAAGGGTATAGGGTTCACGCAGGCCGGGGTTACTCGTGTCAACGACTCCATTCGCACGTACGTCTGGGCCATCCTCGGCGCACAGAAGCAAACAAACGGGAACGGCGTTTGATGCACAAAAACAATTCTTGGCACTTGTAGAGGACGCCATCTCAGCTAGGGTGGATCTGGAGAAGGCGATCCAGAATTATCAAGACGTTTTGCAGAATGCCAGCACTCCAGTAGACTACGCATTTGGAATAGGTCTTTATATGGCGCCGAGCAATATGATACTACGAGACGACCCGGTTGACGGTTACAATAATCAGATCGTAATCGCCACCGCCAATCAAAAAATCGGCCACAACGGTAACGTGAACACGGATATCATCAAGCTCCCACCCAAGATGATTGGGAGCGGAGTTGTAAGTGGAACCGATTTCATAAAACCCCCAAAACACAAAATGGATACACCTCCCTCAACACAATCGAACCCAGTACCCCCAATTCGTAAATTGGATGCACCATCGAGTTCCCCCAATCCAATCATCAACAATGTTGAAACACCAATCGAGATTGGAAGCACAACACACGAGGAGGAGAAATTAGCGCTCGTCGTCGCCCTCGTGGCGATCGGACTATTTACGCTTTGGTTTTAGGAACTCTCTGGCGAAGAATAGTAGGAGACCGGCGATGGCCACGATTAAAGCCCAGGTATTCTCGGCGAGCCATCCGACCGTTTTTGATAATATAGATAACAAGAAGGAGAGGAGACCTACTATCAAACCAGGCAGCGCGGCAGCCAACTTTCCTGCTAATTTAGCCAGGAGACTGGCGAGGGCTTTTAGTTGTTTTTTTTTTAATCCACTCCTTGGCTCCGCCGGATGGCGCGGGTGCTGGTGCGGGTGCTGGTGCGGGTGCTGGTGCGGCACCAGCATTGACAGCTACAAATAGAGACGATATAGATAGAATTAGGGTCGATATAATCATGCTGAAAGCTGCGATGATGGTTACTATCGTGACGCCCTTCTCTCTGAACAGAGTGCGAAGACGCTCACCGAGTGTCGTGTCCTCGTGCAGAACCCTCGAGATTGTTTCGCGGCTCCGACTTAATTGGCCGGAAAGTGCCTCACGGTTAGTCGAAGCAGCCTCCAAGCGAGCTTCTCTTTCGTCCCGCAACGACCGCATGAGTTTGTTGATCCGCTCGGTAGATTCTCTATCGTCCACGGACTTCCCCCATGTTCTTTCTTCTAGCGCGATATGTTTGTCCAGCGCCGTGAGTTTGGAGAGGTTATTGACCAGTTCGCCCAGAGTTGTTTGCAGAGCCTTATCGAGTCCAGGAGTTCGCGAAGAGGTAATGGTGGGTCATATTTCGTGCCGTTCATTTCGTTGACCGTAGTTTCCACTGTGTTAATAGCGTCGGTGGCTATACGAGGGACATCGCTGAGCTCGCTCATTTCTATAGCGGCGGCCGTCTTCGCCAGCGTTTCGTCGGTAGACTGTAGGGTTTTTACCATTTGTTGAGGCAGCTGCGACCGATCATCGATCACTCCGAGAGCTCGAGCGAGGGATACTCCATATTGGTTCAAGGAAGAGGGGGTGAGGAACCGGGTCGGGTCGTTCTTGTACGTCAGCAACTTACAGCTCTTGCCCCATTTAACCCACAGGTCTCCTCTTTTAGTGCTGCGGAACTCCAACGTGGCATTGATGCCGTGTTTAGACACCTCACTCTCCCACCGTTTCACCAGAGAATCCGTTTCCTTGAGAGGCGCCAGCTCATCATTGGAGATCCCCGCAGGAATCTCGTCACCCCACGCCCATGCCGGAGTTTCGGGTGGGGCCTCCCACATAGGGACACCAGCAGATGAAGTTCCTGGTGCGTCTGGACTAAACAAAGATGCGCCTGGACTAAACAAAGGTGTATTTTTGGGTGCTGGCGTCTCTATGAAGGTCGTTTCGTCATAGTCATCGATGTCATCATCGATGTCATCATCATCGCGGAAAACGTCTCTGCCGATTTCATCCATGTCACTATCGTAATCAGCCATCTTTATAATTTTCTTAAAATTAATTATGTATTAAAGACAAAACCATACGGGTTTAATATAGTTTCAATAAATTATGTCTTCGAGTCAATACGGTCGCAAACTCAATCCATACCGCAGACTACGTGAGCCCCGAGGGGCAAAAGGCGTGAGACAGAGTGTCTTTATTACGAACAACCCATCGACGATCAACCAGAACCAACAGTTCTTGGTCCGCTTCCCCAACCTCGGAGCTAACGACGTCATTGTGCCGGGGACTGTTCGCCTCGCTTTCACTATTTCGCTGACGTCGACGGACGATAACCGAACCATCGTTCAGAACCTGGGTCGCGCCATAGTCAAGAAGACCATGATAAAGATTTCTGGTAATGTCGATCGATGACAGCGACGTCTACCATTGTTATCAGGACCTATGGATGACGGCGCAAGAGCGCGAAAACGCTGTCTATCAGGGTATTGACACCAGCAAAAATAAGAACTTAACCAAACTTAGATTCGGGTCTGCTAACAAGGCAGATAACAACGCGAGCGACAATGCGGTCGCGGGCGCTTACGGCAACCGCTTCTACATCCCGCTCGAATTTGAGTTGCTGGAGAGTCACATGCCCTACTATCAGAGCGCTTTGGCTGACCGCCTCGAATACGAACTAATGTTCAACGACTACGGCCGAGTTCTCATAACCAGCGACATGTTATCGACGTATACGATCGATAATGTTTCGCTGGAGTACGACATGGTCACGATGCCCGAACTCGCGCGATTGATCAGAACCCAGTACGCAGGGCGCGTTGCCATACTTTACGACCGAGTTCTTCGCCATCGCAAGATGACGAAAGACAAAGGCGACACATTGTGGAATATTAATGTCAACGTACCCACCCGCTCGATGAAGGGTATACTGATGTTGTTCGAGGATGCTCGGTTCGCGTTCGGTGTTAAAAAAACAGACAAATTCTATAACCCCAAAATCACGAAGGTAGAGGTGACGATCGAGGGAGTCCCCAATCAACTCTACAGCGCGGGTCTTCGCGCGCACCAGCAGTGGGACGAAGTAAGAAAGCAGTTTGCTGCCGGCTCTAAGCGCTCTCCGGAGGTTGCAGCGGTTGCCAAAGACCTGCATCTCTCGGCCGTCTCCCTCGCGGAGTTCCTGAATACTAAATACGCGTTATGGCTAGACATGCGAGCCAGCGACGACGACCAAATACACGGCAGCGGACGCCAAGTTGAGAACGGTAGCGAGGGTGTGACGATCCAGATAACCAAAGAGGCGGACGGAGCCGGGCCATTGAACGTGTACTTATATATAATTACAGACGCACAACTCAACATCGAAGATGGTCGATACGTCTCAGCACTCTACTGATTTAATTAATTTGAAGAAAATTAGTAATCATTCTAACGATTTATTAATTAATAAATTTGAAAAAATTAAGAAAATTAGCAATCAATACCAATTCACGATTGGAGATGCCCACCCTGCCATAATATGTGGGCAGACAGGATGTGGAAAAACGGTTTTCATCCTAGACTTGCTCGAGGGCTCCTACCGCGATGCTTTTCGTCACATTGTGATCCTGTGTCCCACTGTGCGGCACAACGATACTTATCAACGGCGCCCGTGGATATGGACCGACCCTGAGTTATACGTTATTGACCCCGGTGATAGGCTTCATGATTGGCTGGGTGGTTTATACCAAAGATTCCAGGGTGAGCCCACCCTATACGTGATTGATGATTGCTCAGCCAAGGCGGCGATGACCAAAAAGAAGGACATGCTCTCTGAGCTCGCATTTTCTGGCCAACATGCTAGGCAAAACGTATGGATATCCACTCAAAAGTACAACGCCGTCCTCAAGGATCTGCGCGAGCAAACGAAATGGGTCGCCTTCTTTCATTGCAAGGACCGAGACTCATTCGATGACTGTCTTCGAGAGAATGACGTTATCCCAACGCGCGAGGAGCGCCTGGAGGTTCGACATATGCTTTCGGAAACTAAGCACGCCAAGCTTTTGCTAAAGACTGATCAACCAACTGCTTACGAAGTTATCAATTAATTAATAATTAATTAGCAATTACTTAACGCTCGTTTAGTAACTGCCGAGTAAATGCTTAACAATTAATTTAAGAAAATTAGTAATTACTGAACAATGCTGAACAATGCTGAACAAATGCTTAACAAATGTTGAACAAATGCTGAACAATGGTTAACAATGTTAACAATTTGGTGCTCCGCTGCGAGCTTTGTTGCGAGCATAATGGTGATCATAAGTATCGGGTGGTGCGCTTGGCAATATGTTAAAGTGATGAGAGTTGTTAGAATAGTTAAATTAATTTTAAGAAAAATGAACTGCGACGAACTTCTCGATCAGCTAATAGAAGAAACATCAACTCCGACTGCCAACACACTGAAAGATAATGATCAGACAGAGCAATCGGAATCAACTCCAACTCCAACGGGGGTTGGTATTGGGTTGAGTGCAACGACTCCGAATGAAAATGAAAATGCGGTTCGACGAGAGCGGCTAGCTGCGCTGGTTGCTGGGGGACAATCGGAGCATTATCTCGGTAGGCGTCTCTCAGTTTTTCAGGTGGATAAGATGTCAGATGCGGAGATCGATAAAATGTATGCGCGATACGAATCTAGGTTAGGTGCGGAGATGACAAAAACTCTCGGATCGGCGGCTGTTCATTTGTGCGCAACCGCCGTTAGTATACTTCTCCCTATACCAAACACCGCGGGATTGATTGACGATCTAGAGACTGACCCTTTTATAGGTCACACTCTTAGAACAGCCTGCTGCTCAATTTTTCACAAGTTTGGAATGTACTTAGCTCCGCTGACAACCGCGTTGACCACGGGTAAACACTGTCAATTTGGACATATATGCCCACGAACTATAAGCCCTAATATTAATATCATAAATGATGACACAAGACACATCCGCGAGAGTGACGGAGTTGAACCCGATTGCTCCAACACAATCGAACCCGAGTGTTACTCCGCCACTGGATGACATACCGCATATAAAAAATCCCAAAAGACAGGCAGCTGGGTGGGCGGCGGCTGCCACCCGAAAAGTTAAACAAGATAAAATACTCGCCGAGCTTCGAGTGGCTAAACAGTCGTTGCAATCGGGGACGGAGACAGCAAAACATCTGAAGACAGATTTGAGTGCAACAACACCCCCAATTCACGAATTGGAAGCACACTCAACACCCAATCGAGGTTGGGCGAATCCGATTGAACCCAAATTCGTGAATTGGAGTTGGGTTGTTGGTGGTGGTCTGGCAGTTGTTGGTGCCCTGTGCGTGTGGAAATACCCCCTATTATCGAAAAAACAACCAGCCAGTGTTCGGAAGAAAGTTACGAAACACCAATCGCGATTGGATGCGCCCCATTTAAACATTGATCGCGACCCCTTTTATATGCAATAATTATAATGGCTGAACAAGATGGTAAAATGTTAGTGAATGCGCTTTATCACGCCGTGGTGATATCGGGTTTCAGTATCGGGTATGCTCGACTATCAAAGATGGCCCTAGGAGGGTCCGCTCCCAAATTGGACTTTACTGTGAGAGACGTAGGGCTCGCGACCTTAGATGTAGCGTCCGCAGTTTGGACCCGAGATTATCTAGTTAAAGCTGGAATTCTACCAGATAATATATGGAAATAAATGGCTTCAATCGCAGTAATAGTAGGTGGTGCGCTTGTAAACGCATTGGCGTTCAGCGGTAGCAACTTTATATTCTCTAAAATGAGAAGCTCGAACGTGGATGAGGAGCGTAAGTGTCACGATTTAGCTGTAGAACAACTCAATAGCGCAAAGGAAGCGTGGTCGAAAAAACGAACCGCCCATCTGGACTGGGTTAACGAAGAGCTTCGCCGCGAAAATCACGCAGCACAAACTTTTCAGAACGTTGAAGAAGCCAACCGCGAGTACGCGCTGGCATATCCTCAGAAAAGTCTCGCGCCGCTGGATCGTGAGCCCCAATTTTCAGATTTCTATGTACTGTCAGAGCCCCAAAAAGACCGCGAGATCGCGTTCATCGTCGTGGGAATGGGTGTGGTGGGTCTCGTCGGCTACTATATTCAATCGAGATTTTAAATTAATTATTTTAAATAACTTTTTTTTATAAATATATATATACATATATATAGAACGATGTCAGTTGACGAACTTTATTTTGCTATGATTGATGTAGGCTACACTGCCCTTAAACACCGCATAGCTGGTGCAAAGGGTACGATTCGTCTGGCCAGAGATTCTCTCGAGACGTGGCGGGAGGACGAAAAAGCGGCCACCCTTTTCGCAAAGCGGATGTTAGATTCCTCCACCAATCCTGGGGGATTAGATTTTCCCAACTTCCTTCAGAACTTAACCCCCAATCGCGATTGTACTTCCAACAAAGTTTTATTATTATCGACGCAGTTACCGGACGATCTGGCGAGGGCATGTTGGAGATTGTCCGATATATTAGAATACATCGCATACGATGAACACGCGCAAACTTAATACCAAACTATCGGTTCGCCTAACGCGCAAGCTAGCGAATGCGTACTACAGCCCCCGCGGCTACTGGAAGGGAATCGCGGCCATCAAGAACCTCGCGGCGGCGACCAAGGTTTCAGAAAACGCTGTCAAGGAATGGCTCAAGAAGCAGGCCATCTGGCAGATCTATTTACCCGCGCCTCACAATATTCCGCGCCCGAAATTCGACGTGCCGGTACCGAACCAAGTTCACCAAGCGGATCTCCTGTTTCTCCCTCCACGATCGCGTCGTCGTAAGACGTACAAGTACGCGCTGACAATCGTTGACGTAGCGAGTCGTTATAAGGGGGCTGAGCCGTTGGCCACTAAAGAGTCTAAGGAGGTGGCCGAGGCTCTCTCCTGAATATATAAGAGGAGTCCTCTCAAATAGCCGAATCTTCTCCAGGTCGATCCCGGCCGCGAGTTCATAGGCGCGGTCTCGCATCTATTGTCTAAGCACGACGTTTCTGTCAGACGCGGCCGCGTCAACATCCACCGGGACCAGGGGATCGTGGAACGCTTCAATCGAACCTTGGCTGAGAGACTGTTCGGACACCAATACGCTAAAGAACTTGTAGACCCTCATTCGCGATCGACCGAGTGGGTGGCCAGACTGCCCGCCGTGGTCTCCGCGTTGAACGGAGAGGTGACCAGATTGATAGGTAAGAAGCCCGTAGATGCTATCAAGTTTAAAAGGGTGACGAGCGATCCCTCTGCCGTCTCGCGCGGGCGACCCGTTGGTTTAGAGGAGCAACGGCTTCCATCGGATATTGACGTCCGGTACCTCTATCAACCGGGAGAGCTCGAAGGTGGCAGCCGCCGCGCGACTGATCCCGTGTGGTCTCTCAATGTATATCATCTAGATCGATCTATTACCAAGCCCGATGAGCCCGTGCTCTACTATTTTGATGATGGGCCATCTCGAGGGTTTGTTCGCGAAGAACTTCTTGCGTGCCTTCTGACACCCAGCTACCCCCGCCCGGAATCGTCAGTCTTTAGTATTCTCTCTCAGAGTCTTCTCCTTTTTTTTTACCTATCCTATAGGCTCGGTGTGTAACCCGTCTTCCATCACTCTCCTCTTGTCGTAGTACGCCGAGAGTCCTAATTTTTGTTGACAGTACGTCTTCATCACCCCGTTAATCATTCGGAATCCCCTGTTCTCCGCCATATCCCTACCCCTTCGAGAGCACTCTTATACCTTCCCAAGTCAGATCGTTAGATCTCTTCGACTATCCCCTTGGCCGAGTGATTAGATTTTCCATCACCGCTCACGTAGTAACACTTGCTACACAGAGAGATGGCTCTATCCCCTTCGAATTCCAGCTTGAACAGTCCCGGAGTTCTGTTGCTCCACACGTCCCACGCCAACCACTCGGTCTTCTCCTTATTAAACTTTCTCTTCATATTTTTTCTCACCACCGCCGCCAGCGTCTTCTCCGACAGCGCGAAGTACATGCTGTCGGTGTCCATCTGTATCAGTTCGAAATCTCCGCGATCCACGTACTTATCCAAGAAATCGTAGTAGAACTCCAGCATCCGGAGCTTGGCCAACTGGTAGACCGCTATGCCACACTGAAACGGTCTGTTGATCACCACTCGAGTCTTCCTGCTCGATATCTCGTAAGCCTCCCCAATCTCCTCCAGGTCTTCGAACCACGCCGACCCTCAGTGCCCGATCGACAGTCTTCTCATCCCTTCGTATAAGTGGTGTTCAGGTGTCTCTCTTGTGCCTCTATCAGCTTGCCACAACACGCGTTGCCAACCAGTTTGAATATCTCCGCCAACACCGCCTTGCTCTTGTCGACGTCCCCCGTCCGTCTAGCAGCGGTGACCTCTTTAACGAACCATTGAAACGGTTTGCCGGGCGTGTAGTCTATCACCCTATGCACCACCTTGACGATCAGACCGTGCTCCAGATACCACTTTAGCAGCGGGGAGTATATGATCATCTTCTTGGCGGACATTGCCCCCACGAGCTTTCTCTGTCCTTCGACTCTTTTCCTCCCGGTCCCGGCCAGGTAGTCCTTCATGTGCTGTGGAACCTCGTTCTCATCGACTTCTCGATTAACGAACAGCGGTGACATTTCCGAGAACTTGTCTCTCAACGTTTCCGGGACCTCTGTATCCAACTCCGCAAATCCGAACCACTTTTCACTCCTGACCTTCCTCACGAAACAGTCTATATACGACTGTCTTTCCGGGTCGTCACACGTCCATATCTGCTCCTCACCACACGGCATGTCCTTCGACAGAGTAGATAGGTACAGAGCATTGGCATCGTACCCCAGCACCGCCTTGCACATCTTCTCCTCCCGACTCCCCACCTGACCCCTGGTCGTTGACCTTCCAGCCTCGGCGTATCTGGAGAATACTATGGACGGACCACCGACCAATCCCTGCTTCATCATCTCGTAAGTTTCAGACTTCGGTGACCACAGCTCGGGCGTGTCCGCCTTCCCATCGATCGACCCGCGGAGTAGGTACTGAAGGGAAACACCGGGTAGAGACACAGCATCCTTGAGTATGTCCACGCCTCTTCCCCTGTAGAACTCCGTCATTTTAGTCAGAGCCTCTAGGAACGGTCCTACATCCAAGTCGTTGTAGTGTTGCAACCATTCCTTGAACGTCTTCATCCCCTTTTCTCGGAATACCTTCTTACACTCTTTCCACTCGGACAACGACAGTAGGAACTCACCCTTCAACTTCGAGTACCACTCGGGATAGTCTGGCAGCCCCGGATGGTCGAGCTTGTCCGCGTTATCGAACCACTCGTATGGAAAGTGAGACTTTACTGTTTTACAGTCGTACGCCTTAACCCACCGGTCGTACGTGGTACCGGGTCCCAGATACTGGATGATGTCGAGAAATCTAAACTCCGGGGTAAACAGAAACATCGTCGTGCTGGCTCTCTTTCCGACCATCACCTTATTCACGGTGGCCGCCAACTTCTCTACAAAGTACTGCTTGATGAGGTTCAGGTCGTACCTGTACAGTTGAACCCCACCACCGGGACTTGGTCAATCCAAGAGATAATCTTTGCTTGCTGAGACTTCGATAACATATCTATGTCGGCCGGCAGATACTTATTCCGAAACCAACCCCCTCCTGATTGCCTTGCCTCTCATCTGCAGCTCGGTCACGAACTTCTCGACTAGCGTGTCGGGATCTCGTTCGCATATGTGTGTGATCCCTTCATGATCATCGTATCCCCTAACGACACCGATATAGGAACGTGCTCGACCTCGAAGGTCAGGTCTTTGGTGGGTCGCGTGGTTTTTGACTTGTAGAGATACGCCTCGAAGTCGTAGACTATCTGGTGAGGGTACAGAGTCGTCTCCTCCTCGCGTGGCGATTGCGGATAGTAGGTATTCACCTCATTCAACCACTCGCACTCCCACATCACCACCAGCTCGTAACCCGCCTTGCTTATCTTGGCGTCTTGAATTTTCGTCCTCTTGTACAGCGATCTCGCGTTACCTCTCATGCAATGCCTCGGACACCCGTGCCAGTAGCATCCGTGAAACTGAAACACGGTCTCGGTCTCGTGACAGTAACCGTCGACCGGATCACCGGCCACCCACCTCTCACCACCGTGACCGCAGTCGGCGTGATGTATGTGCTTTCCCACCCTCTCCTCTTCTCTGCTCAACCATTGAATCGACCTCACACTCGCTGACCCCTTAGGATAGAACGCCTTCTCGTAGGCCGACTGCGGTCTCTCTACCCTCTTACCTGGACATGTCTTCCCACCCATGCAGGTGGTCGCGTGCCTGTGCATGTTACACGACTTTGTGAACCATTGTTGACATCCGGTGCACCCGTACTCGTTCGTCATCTTGCGGAGATTCGTTATGATGAACGAGTGACCTCCAAACATTCCTATCGTCATTGTCTTCCCCACAACCACGTCGTAATTTGCCGGAACCTTCATGAGGTACCACACTCCATCGGCGGTGGGCTCGTAAACGCGAATACCCAGCTTGAAATGCTCTTCGACCTTCTTAATATCGTCCAGGGGAATTCCCTGGCTACCCGGTCCGTTATCATGCCCGAGATATTCGCGAGCCAGAGCTCGTGCCTTCTCACAACAGCGGTCTGGTCTCCCTCCACGTTGGATGGCTATGCACCTAAACAGACACAAGTAGTCGTCGTACGTGTCGACGGAATACATTCCCTTTTCTGTCTTAACCAGTCTGGGAGTTTTCCCGCTCCCATGAGAAGTTGTTGTGCGTCGATGATCATCTTCACCTCGACCGATATCCAACGAACGAAGGTCCATTTTGTGTTTGGTCTATCGACTTTGTCGATGTCCATTCGACCTTTCTCTCTATCGGATATCCAACTCTCGGCTTTGGTGATCTCGTTTATCCACGGACTGCCCTTTGATTGTTTGTGATAGATCATAGTAGCGTCGGTCTCTATGTTCCTAATACGATACGAGCACGAATACCTCAGATAACACGCCGTGGTCATCTCTGGGCGAATTTTATTCATTATGCGATTAGCGATCTCCCCGTCTACCCCCCTCTCGAAAGTCCATACTATCTTCCTCCTACCCCTATCAACTGTTTCCCTAACTTCGGCTTCTTCGGCGAGAATCATGGGACCCTCCTCCACCAAAGCTCTGGCGATATCTCTCCTCTTCTTGGGAGGTCTCCCCACCAACCCTTGATAAATATGATTGTAGTACGCCTTGTATAGGGGTTTTCTACGTGCGCTGTGATCTTCTTTTACACGCTGTGCGTAAGCGGTGGCGCGCAGACTGGCCGTCGTCTCGTTCTCCAATTTCTCGGAGCGTTTTTCGGGGTCGGCGGGCAGTCGTCCGGTCGAAACCGCACGCCGCAGCCTCTCCTCGTAGACGACGGCTCGCGTGTCACTTATCCTATCTGCTATATCTTTCTTGACTCTCAAACCTCTTAGGGAAATTCCCCAACTCTTAGCTTGCTCTCTCATTTGCTTTATGGTAGGCATTATACTGAGTATAACCAATATATTTTTTATGTTCAATAGGGTGTAAGTTTATATTTTATTCGTAATAAATCTATGACAGATTGTTGTAATATACTTAGTATAACTTATGGATAACTTGTCTTTAATAGGGTGTCAGTTTATATTTGTTACAGATTGCTGTAATATACTGAGTATAACTTATTGGTTTCTTATCTTTAATAGGGTGTCAGTTGTTATTTTATTCGTAATAAAAGTATGACAGATTGTTGTATATATATACTGAGTATAACATAGGGATTTTTATCTCTAATAGGGTGTATCTTCTCATGTCATAAATATATGGTCTCGCGGTAGTAGTATATAAGAGTCACAAATGATACCATCATGCTGTGGAAGGTGACGCGCGTAGCCGGTACCTTCCAGAGGTGATGGTATCATTGTGATTCTTATATACTACTAAATAATTACAGGTGCACCGTTTTATTCGGTATTTTTTTCTAAATAATTAGATTTATTGAAATCAATACTTTCTTTCAAATTAATGAATGATAAATAATACCAAAAGCGTGCCCCACAGCGCGGGTTTGCTGTTTGTTCAGTATGTACAGTGAAACCTCTCTAAACCGGACACCCTGGGAGGTCCCCATGGTGTCCGGCTTAGAGAGGCTTCATTGTAAATCAGGTATTTGATCATGAATCATAGCTGTGTGCTATGTGATCACGGACAGACATTATCACTTGAGATAAATGAGCAGGAAACTCAACAACAATAAGATCACAGGTGTTTTCTTGGTGTCCGGTTTAGAGAGGTTCCAATGTATTGATATACAAATATCGAGTCAAAGTTATTGCCATAACAAAAACTGAATAAAGAGTAGATACAATACAAGACATAGTCAAGAGAGGCATGATAACCGCCGAACACGACTACCAGGAAATAATACTTCGTTTTATTTATCATATATTTAAGGATAGCAATTGGCTCAAAGAATCTTTCATACCATGAGCACAGAAAATTGTCAAGCCAATGACCGTTGACCTGATTTCTTTTACGAATTCAGTATTAAAAGTTGCAATGCAGTCGAAAGGTGTGCGTTAAATTGTGGACTTTAATATGTTTAACGGCCCGTTCTTTACCTGATCATTCTTTAATTCAAAGATATTTGCTGAAAATGTAAATGTGATGGAATATATGTTTTACATATATGTGAACACTGCCTCGTTACTGTATACTATACGGCACATGGAGTGACCAACTCGGCCACCGTTGTGTGTTCCGGCCATCAGTCAGTTTCTCCTCTTCTGTTGTTTGACAAAGAACGACAAGATTCTTTCATTCATTCGGCTCATATTTAAGGGTGGGAATTGGCTCGAACACCTTCCATACCCGGTACGACAAGATTACCGCAGCTGGGCATGTATACCATTGACCAATATTGGTAAGATTAACACAACTGGGCGTGTACATGTTCAGCATCAATGATAAATGTTGACAAGATTGCCGCAGTTGGGCCTGTACATGTTCAGCATCAATCATAAATGTTGACAAGATTGCCGCAGGTGGGTGTATACGAGCTCAGAACCATAGACCAAGATTGGCAAGATTACCGCAGCTGAGAGTGTACGTGTTCTAAAGTGCTGTCAAATCATGTTTTTGATGCAACAAATAGAAAATAAACAGTAGACGACAAAAAAATCAAGATAGCGGTCTAAGGGTTAATAACAGAATGATAAAAGCTGATACATGTATACATACATGTTAACACTTAGGTTAACATCTACTGCACCGACAGTGTTTAACAATCTGACATTGGAGCTCCTGGAAATATTGTGCATTTTGTATGAATATATTTTTAACACAGAGCTCCAGATAAGGTGCATATTGATGTATTTTGGGCACTTGTTTTAGCTGTATACACATTGATTATACACCAGGCTTTAACCTGGATACGTGGCACTGGGGTATCTGTATACTATCATTATAAACCAGGCATTAACCTGGATACGTGGCACTGGGGTATCTGTATACTATCATTATACACCAGGCATTAACCTGGATACGTGGCACTGGGGTATCTGTATCCTATCATTATATACCAGGCTTTAACCTGGATATGTTGCACTGGGGTATCTGTATCCTATCATTATACACCAGACTTTAACCTGGATACGTGGCACTGGGGTATCTGTATACTATCATTATATACCAGGCATTAACCTGGATACATGGCACTGGGGTATCTGATACTACTCTTATACACCAGGCATTAACCTGGATACGTGGCACTGGGTATCTGTATACTATCATTATATACCAGGCATTAACCCGGATACGTGGCACTGGGGTATCTGTATCCTATCATTATACACCAGGCTTTAACCTGGATACGTGGCACTGGGGTATCTGTATACTATTCATATACCAGGCATTAACCTGGATACGGTGGCACTGGGGTATCTGTATACTATCATTATATACCAGGCATTAACCTGGATACGTGGCACTGGGGTATCTGTATCCTATCATTATACACCAGGCTTTAACCTGGATACGTGGCACTGGGGTATCTGTATCCTATCATTATACACCAGGCTTTAACCTGGATACGTGGCACTGGGGTATCTGTACACTATCATTATATACCAGGCATTAACCTGGATACGTGGCACTGGGGTATCTGTATACTATCATCATACACCAGGCATTAACCTGGATACGTGGCACTGGGGTATCTGTCTACTATCATCATATACCAGGCATTAACCTGGATACGTGCACTGGGTATCTGTAATCCTATCATTATACACCAGGCTTTAACCTGATACGTGGCACTGGGGGTATCTGTATACTATCATTATATACCAGGCATTAACCTAGATACGTGGCACTGGGGTATCTGTATCCTATCATTATACACGAGGCTTTAACCTGGATACGTGGCACTGGGGTATCTGTATACTATCATTATACACCAGCATTATCATGGATACGTGGCACTGGGATATCTGTATCCTATCATTATACACCAGGCATTAACCTGATACGTGGCACTGGGGTATCTGTATACTATCATTATATACCAGGCTTTAACCTGGATACGTGGCACTGGGTATTTGTATACTATCATTATACACCAGGAATTAACCTGGATACGTGGCACTGGGGTATCTGTATCCAATCATTATACACCAGACTTTAACCTGGATACGTGGCACTGGGGTATCTGTATCCTATCTTATACACCGACTTTAACCTGATACGTGGCACTGGGGTATCTGTATCCTATCATTATACACCAGACTTTAACCTGGATACGTGGCACTGGGGTATCTGTATCCTATCATTATACACCAGACTTTAACCTGGATACGTGGCACTCGGGGTATCTGTATCCTATCATTATACACCAGACTTTAACCTGGATACGTGGCACTGGGGTATCTGTATCCTATCATATACCAGGCATTAACCTAGATACGTGGCTGGGGTATCGTATCCTATCATTATACACCAGGCTTTAACCTGGATACGTGGCACTGGGGTATCTGTATCTATCTTTATATATCAGGCATTAACCTGGATACGTGGCCACTGGGGTATCTGTATCCTATCATTATACACCAGGCTATTAACCTGGATACGTCACCCGGCACTGGGTAGGCATGTATCTACATCATTATATACAGGCATTAACCTGGATACGTGGCACTGGGTATCTGTATACTATCATTATACACCAGGCTTTAACCTGGATACGTGGCACTGGGGTATCTGTATACTAGCATCCATACATCCACTTATACACTTTAACCTGGATACGTGCACTGGGTATCTGTATACTATCATATATCGTACCAGGCATACCTGGATACGGGCACTGTATCACGTATCCTATCATTATACACCAGGCATTAACCTGGATACGTGGCACTGGGGTATCTGTAATACTATCATTATACCAGGCATTAACCTGATACGTGGCACTGGGTATCTGTATCCATCATTATACACGAGGCATTTAACCTGGATACGTGGCACTGGGGTATCTGTATACCTATCATATCATAACCAGGCATTACCTGCATACGTGGCACTGGTGGGGTATCTGTATACTATCATTATACCACCAGGCATTAACCTGGATACGTGGCACTGGGGTATCTGTATCCTATCATTATACCACCAGCTTTAACCTAGATAACGTGCACTGGGGTATCTGTATCCTATCATTATAACCAGCATTTAACCTGGATACGTGGCACTGGGTATCTGTATCCTATCTTCATAAACCAGGATAACTGATCTGGCACTGGGTAACTGTATCCATCATTATCTATACCAGGCAGCTTTAACCTGGATACGTGGCACTGGGTATCTGTAACTATCAGTATAACACCAGGACATTAACCTGGATTCCAACGGTGGCACTGGGGTATCTGTAATCCTATCATATATACCAGGCTTTAAACCCTGAGATATGTTGCACTGGGGTATCTGTATCCTATCATTATACACCAGCCAACTTTAACCTGGATACGTGGCACTGGGGTATCTGTATCCTATCATTATATACCAGGCATTAACCTGGATACATGGCACTGGGGTATCTGTATCCTATCATTATACACCAGGCTTTAAACCTGGATACGTGGCACTGGGGTATCTGTATACTATCATTATTATACCAGGCATTAACCTGGATACGTGGCACTGGGGTATCTGTAATCCTAACATCATACACCAGGCTTTAACCTGGATACGTGGCACTGGGGTATCTGTATCCTATCATTATACACCGGAGGCTTTAAACCTGGATACGTGGCACTGGGTATCTGTACACTATCATTATATACCAGGCATTAACCTGGATACCGTGGCACTGGGTATACTGTATGCTATCATCATAACACCAGGCATTTAACCTGGATACGTGGCACTGGTATCTGTATACTATCATCATATACCAGGCATTAACCTGGATGCGTGGCACTGGGGTATCTGTATCCTATCATTATACACCATGGCTTTAACCTGGATACTTGGCACTGGGGTATCTGTATACTATCATTATATACCAGGCATTAACCTGGATACGTGGCACTAGGGGTATCTGTATCCTATCATTATACACGAGGCTTTAACCTGGATACGTGGCACTGGGGTAATCTGTAATACTATCCATTATATACCAGGCATTAACCTGATACGTGGCACTGGGGTATCTGTATCCTATCATTATACACCATGGCTTTAACCTAGATAACGTGGCACTGGGGTATCTGTATACTATCATTATATACCAGGCATTAACCTGGATACGTGGCACTGGGGTATCTGTATACTATCATTATATAACCAGGCAGACCTTAACCTGCATCACGTGCACTGGGGTATCTGTATACTGTCATTATATACCAGGCATTAACCTGGATACGTGGCACTGGGGTATCTGTATACTATCATTATACACCAGGCTTTAACCTGGATACGTGGCACTGGGGTATCTGTGTCATATCATTATACACCAGGCTTTAACCTGGATACGTGGCACTGGGGTATCTGTATCCTATCATTATACACCAGACTTTAACCTGGATACGTGGCACTGGGGTATCTGTATACTATCATTATATACCAGGCATTAACCTGGATACGTGGCACTGGGGTATCTGTATCCTATCATTATACACCAGACTTTAACCTGGATACGTGGCACTGGGGTATCTGTATACTATCATTATATACCAGGCATTAACCTGGATACGTGGCACTGGGGTATCAGCATCAATGATAAATGTTGACAAGATTGCCGCAGTTGGGCCTGTACATGTTCAGCATCAATCATAAATGTTGACAAGATTGCCGCAGGTGGGTGTATACGAGCTCAGAACCATAGACCAAGATTGGCAAGATTACCGCAGCTGAGAGTGTACGTGTTCTAAAGTGCTGTCAAATCATGTTTTTGATGCAACAAATAGAAAATAAACAGTAGACGACAAAAAAATCAGATAGCGGTCTAAGGGTAATAACAGAATGATAAAAGCTGATACATGTATACATACATGTTAACACTTAGGTTAACATCTACTGCACCGACAGTGTTTAACAATCTGACATTGGAGCTCCTGGAAATATTGTGCATTTTTGTAATGAATATATCAACACAGCTCCAGATAAGGTGCATATTGATGTATTTTGGGCACTTGTTTTAGCTGTATACACATTGATTATACACCAGGCTTTAACCTGGATACGTGGCACTGGGGTATCTGTATACTATCATTTATAAACCAGGCATTAACCTGGATACGTGGCACTGGGGTATCTGTATACTATCATTATACACCAGGCATTAACCTGGATACGTGGCACTGGGGTATCTGTATCCTATCATTATATACCACAGGCTTTAACCTGGATATGTTGCACTGGGGTATTCTGTATTCCTATCATTATACACCAGACTTTAACAACCTGGATACGTGGCACTGGGGGGTATCTGTATTACTATTCTATTATATACCAGGCATTAACCCTGGATACCATGGCACTGGGGTATCTGGTATTTACTATCATTATACACCAGGCATTAACCTGGATACGTGGGCACTGGTGGGGTATCTGTAATAACTATCATTATTATTTACCAGGGGGCATTAAACCGGATACGTTGGCACTGGGGTATATTGTATCCTATCATTATACAACCTGGCCTTTTAACCATATGGATTACGTGGACTATGGGGTATCTGTATTACTATCATTATTTTATACCAGGCATTAATCCCTGGTATACGTGGCAACTGGGGTAATCTGTATTACATATCATTATTTTATTACCAGGCCATTAAACCTGGATTACGTGGCACTGGGGTATCTGTATTATTCATTATACATCCAGGCTTTAACCTGGATACGTGGCACTGGGGGTATCTGTAATCCTATCATTATACACCAGGCTTTTAACATGGATACGTGGCACTGGGGTATCTTGTACACTATTCAATTATTATACCAAGGCATTAACCTGGATACGTGGCATCTGGGGTATCTGTATACTATCCTCATACAAAGGGCTTAACCTTGGGGTTACGTGGCACGGGGGTAATCTGTTCTAACTACAATCATACACCAGGCATTAAACCTGGATACGTGGCACTGGGGTATCTTGGTATCCTATCATTATACACCAGGCTTTAATGGATCGTGGCCACTGGGGTTTCTGTATTAATTCATTAGGTATACCAGGATTAACCAATAGGGGATACGTGGCACTGGGGTATTCTGTATCCTATCATTATTTTCACCCGAGGCTTATAACCTGGATACGTGGCACTGGGGTATCTGTATACTAATCATTATACACCAGGGCATTATTACCTATGGATAACGTGGCACTGGGGATATTTCTGTATCCTATCAGTTATACACCGAGGCATTTAACCTGGATACGTGGCACTGGGGTATTCTGTTTTACTATCATTATTTATACCAGGCTTTAAACCTTAGGATACGTGGCCACTGGAGGCATTTGTATATACTCATTATTACAACCAGGAATAACATTGGTTACGTGGCCACTGGGGTTATCTGTATCCCTAATCATTATAACACCAGCACTTTTAACCTAGGATACGTGGCACTGGGGTATCTGTATCCTAAATTCATTATACACCAGGACTTTTAACCTGGATTACGTTGGCACTGGGGGTCTTATTTGTTATTCCTATCATTATACACCAGGACATTTAACCTGGATACGTGGAACCTGGGGTGGGTATCTGTATCCATTTCACTTATACACCAGACTTTTAAACCTGGATTACGTGGCACTGGGGGTATCTGTATCCTATTCATTATACCACCAAGACTTTAACCTGGATACGTGGCACTGGGGTTATCTGTATCCTTTATATTATACACCAGGACTTTAATTTCCTGAGATTAAGTGGCAACTGGGGTAATCTTGTTATCCTATCATTATACACCAGGACTTTAACCTGGATACGTGGGCACTGGGGTATTTGGGGTATATATCATTATTATATCTGGCTTAACCTTGGATTAAACCGAGGCACTGGGGTTTAATCCTGGTATCCTATCTCATTTTACAACAGGCTTTAACCTGGGGATACGTTGCCCATGGGGTATATGTTATCCTATCATTATACACCCAGGCTTTAACTGGGATACGTGGCACTGGGGGTTATCTGTACTCTTATTATGGGGATACCAGGCATTAACCTGGATACGTGGACTGGGGGTTTCCTGTATACTTTATTCATCCTAGGACACAGGCTTTAACCTGGATAAGTGGCACTCGGGGTATCTGTACTACCTATCATTATACACCAGGCTTAACCATGGATACGTGGCACTGGGTATCTGTATAACCTATCATTATACTACCATACATTTAACCTAGGATACGTGGCACTGGGGTTTGGGGTATACTGTATACAACCTACTATTATACTATCGAGGCATTTAACCCACCTGGATACGTGGCACTGGGTATCTGTATACTACACTTACCTATACAGGCATTAACTTTAACCTGGATACGTGGCACTGGGGTAATCTGTATACTATCTACCTTATACACCAGGCATTAACCTGGATACGTGGCACTGGGTATCTGTATCCTATCATTATACACCAGGCTTTAACCTGGATACGTGGCATCTGGGGTATCTGTATACCTATTCATTATATACACACCAGGCATTTAACCTGGATACGTGGCACTGGGGTATCTGTATCCTATCATTATACATCAGGCAATTTAAACCTGGACTACTCATGGCACGTGGTATCTGTATCCTATCTTTATTATACACCAGGCTTAACCTGGATACGTGGCACTGGGGTATCTGTATCCTATCATTATACACCAGGCATTAACCTGGATACGTGGAGCACGTGGGGTATCTGTATACTATCATCAATCACCAGGCTTTACCCTGATACAGGCACCGGGGTAACCTGGTATACTATCATCATATTACCAGGCATTAACCTGGTACTGGCACTCGTATCTGTATCCTATCATTCAATACACCAGCAGCTTTAACCTGGATACGTGGCACTGGGGTATCAGTATACTAATCATTATATACCAGGCATAAACAGATACGTGGCACTGGGGGTATCGTACCTATCATTATACACCAGGCATTAACCTGGATACGTGGCACAGGGTACTGTATACTATCAATTAATACCCGCATTAACCTCACTGGCACTGGTATCTGTTAATACTATCATTATACACCATGCTTAACCTGGATACTGGCACTGGGGTAATCTGTATCCTACATTATATCCAGGCTTTAACCTGGATATGTTTGCCACTGGGGGTATCGTACCTAATCCATTATACACAGACTTTAACCTGGAAACTGGCACTGGGGTATCTGTACCTATTCATTATATAGGCATTAACTGGATACATGGCAACTGGGTTTATCCTGGTATCCTATCTAACACCAGGCTTTAACTGGATACGTCACTGTACTGTATCTATCATTCATATACACCAGGCATTTAACCTGGATACGTGGCACTGGGGTATCTTAACACTTTATTAATACCAGGCGAATGAACCTGGACGGGGTAGCTGTATCTACATCATATACACCAGGCATTAACCCTGGATACGTGGCACTGGGTAATCTGTATACTAAACATCATAATACCAGGCTTTACTTGGAATGCCGGTGGCACGGGGTACTGTCCTAATCATTATACACCCAGGCTTTAACCTGGGGATACTGGCACCGGGGGTAACTGTATACTAATCATTATATACCAGGCATTAACCTGGATACGTGGCACTGGGGTATCTGTATCCTATCATTTATAAACCCGAGGCTAAACCTGGATACTGGCACTGGGGGTATCTGTATACTATCATTATATACCAGGCATTAACCTGGATACGTGGCACTGGGGTATCTGTATCCTATCATTAACGGGGACCAGGCTTTAACCTAGTACGTGGCACTGGGGTATCTGTATACTATCATTATATACCAGGCATTAACCTGGATACGTGGCACTGGGGTATCTGTAAACTATCATTATATACCAGGCATTAACCTGCTTGATTACTGGCAACTGGGTATCTGTATACTGTCATTATATACCAGGCATAACCTGGAATACGTGCACTGGGGTATCTGTATACTATCATTATACACCAGGCTTTTACTTTAACCTGGATACGTGCACTGGGGTATCTGTAATATCTATCATTATACACAGGCATTAACCACATGCATAACCAGGATACGCTGGCACTGGGGTATCTTATCCTATACCAGGCATTAACCTGGTACGTGACAAGGGGTATCAGCATATGATTTAAATGGTATGGCATGGAGGTCCTGTAATCAGCATACATATGGGGTGACAAAAGAATGCCGCAGGGTGTGTTGTATACGAGCTCAGAACCATAGACCAAGATTGGCAGATTACCGCAGCTGAGAGTGTACGTGTTCTAAAGTGCTGACAAATCATGTTTTTGATGCACAAATAGAAAATCAGTAGACGACATCAAGATAGCGGTCTAGGGTTAAATAACAGAATGATAAAAGCTGATACATGTATAACACATACATGACACATACAATGAACACTTAGGTTAACATCTACTGCTACAGACAGTGTTTAACAATCTGACATTGGAGCTCCTGGAAATATTGTGCATTTTGTATGAATATATTTTTAACACAGAGCTCCAGATAAGGTGCATATTGATGTATTTTGGGCACTTGTTTTAGCTGTATACACATTGATTATACACCAGGCTTTAACCTGGATACGTGGCACTGGGGTATCTGTATACTATCATTATAAACCAGGCATTAACCTGGATACGTGGCACTGGGGTATCTGTATACTATCATTATACACCAGGCATTAACCTGGATACGTGGCACTGGGGTATCTGTATCCTATCATTATATACCAGGCTTTAACCTGGATATGTTGCACTGGGGTATCTGTATCCTATCATTATACACCAGACTTTAACCTGGATACGTGGCACTGGGGTATCTGTATACTATCATTATATACCAGGCATTAACCTGGATACATGGCACTGGGGTATCTGTATACTATCATTATACACCAGGCATTAACCTGGATACGTGGCACTGGGGTATCTGTATACTATCATTATATACCAGGCATTAACCCGGATAGAACTGGGGAGTGGTCACAGGTGGATATCTGTATCCTATCATTATACACCAGGCTTTAACCTGGATACGTGGCACTGGGGTATCTGTATACTATCATTATATACCAGGCATTAACCTGGATACGTGGCACTGGGGTATCTGTATCCTATCATTATACACCAGGCTTTAACCTGGATACGTGGCACTGGGGTATCTGTATCCTATCATTATACACCAGGCTTTAACCTGGATACGTGGCACTGGGGTATCTGTACACTATCATTATATACCAGGCATTAACCTGGATACGTGGCAACTGGGGTGGGTATCTGTATACTATCATCATACACCAGGCATTAACCTGGATACGTGGCACTGGGGTATCTGTCTACTATCATCATATACCAGGCATTAACCTGGATACGTGGCACTGGGGTATCTGTATCCTATCATTATACACCAGGCTTTAACCTGGATACGTGGCACTGGGGTATCTGTATACTATCATTATATACCAGGCATTAACCTAGATACGTGGCACTGGGGTATCTGTATCCTATCATTATACACGAGGCTTTAACCTGGATACGTGGCACTGGGGTATCTGTATACTATCATTATACACCAGGCATTATCATGGATACGTGGCACTGGGATATCTGTATCCTATCATTATACACCAGGCATTAACCTGGATACGTGGCACTGGGGTATCTGTATACTATCATTATATACCAGGCTTTAACCTGGATACGTGGCACTGGGGTATTTGTATACTATCATTATACACCAGGAATTAACCTGGATACGTGGCACTGGGGTATCTGTATCCAATCATTATACACCAGACTTTAACCTGGATACGTGGCACTGGGGTATCTGTATCCTATCATTATACACCAGACTTTAACCTGGATACGTGGCACTGGGGTATCTGTATCCTATCATTATACACCAGACTTTAACCTGGATACGTGGCACTGGGGTATCTGTATCCTATCATTATACACCAGGCTTTAACCTGGATACGTGGCACTGGGGTATCTGTATCCTATCATTATACACCAGACTTTAACCTGGATACGTGGCACTGGGGTATCTGTATCCTATCATTATATACCAGGCATTAACCTAGATACGTGGCTCTGGGGTATCTGTATCCTATCATTATACACCAGGCTTTAACCTGGATACGTGGCACTGGGGTATCTGTATACTATCATTATATATCAGGCATTAACCTGGATACGTGGCACTGGGGTATCTGTATCCTATCATTATACACCAGGCTTTAACCTGGATACGTGGCACTGGGGTATCTGTATCCTATCATTATACACCAGGCTTTAACCTGGATACGTGGCACTGGGGTATCTGTACACTATCATTATATACCAGGCATTAACCTGGATACGTGGCACTGGGGTATCTGTATACTATCATCATACACCAGGCTTTAACCTGGATACGTGGCACTGGGGTATCTGTATACTATCATCATATACCAGGCATTAACCTGGATACGTGGCACTGGGGTATCTGTATCCTATCATTATACACCAGGCTTTAACCTGGATACGTGGCACTGGGGTATCTGTATACTATCATTATATACCAGGCATTAACCTAGATACGTGGCACTGGGGTATCTGTATCCTATCATTATACACGAGGCTTTAACCTGGATACGTGGCACTGGGGTATCTGTATACTATCATTATATACCAGGCATTAACCTGCATACGTGGCACTGGGGTATCTGTATACTATCATTATACACCAGGCATTAACCTGGATACGTGGCACTGGGGTATCTGTATCCTATCATTATATACCAGGCTTTAACCTGGATATGTTGCACTGGGGTATCTGTATCCTATCATTATACACCAGACTTTAACCTGGATACGTGGCACTGGGGTATCTGTATCCTATCATTATATACCAGGCATTAACCTGGATACATGGCACTGGGGTATCTGTATCCTATCATTATACACCAGGCTTTAACCTGGATACGTGGCACTGGGGTGGGGTATCTGTATACTATCATTATATACCAGGCATTAACCTGGATACGTGGCACTGGGGTATCTGTATCCTATCATTATACACCAGGCTTTAACCTGGATACGTGGCACTGGGGTATCTGTATCCTATCATTATACACCAGGCTTTAACCTGGATACGTGGCACTGGGGTATCTGTACACTATCATTATATACCAGGCATTAACCTGGATACGTGGCACTGGGGTATCTGTATGCTATCATCATACACCAGGCATTAACCTGGATACGTGGCACTGGGGTATCTGTATACTATCATCATATACCAGGCATTAACCTGGATGCGTGGCACTGGGGTATCTGTATCCTATCATTATACACCAGGCTTTAACCTGGATACTTGGCACTGGGGTATCTGTATACTATCATTATATACCAGGCATTAACCTGGATACGTGGCACTGGGGTATCTGTATCCTATCATTATACACGAGGCTTTAACCTGGATACGTGGCACTGGGGTATCTGTATACTATCATTATATACCAGGCATTAACCTGGATACGTGGCACTGGGGTATCTGTATCCTATCATTATACACCAGGCTTTAACCTAGATACGTGGCACTGGGGTATCTGTATACTATCATTATATACCAGGCATTAACCTGGATACGTGGCACTGGGGTATCTGTATACTATCATTATATACCAGGCATTAACCTGCATACGTGGCACTGGGGTATCTGTATACTGTCATTATATACCAGGCATTAACCTGGATACGTGGCACTGGGGTATCTGTATACTATCATTATACACCAGGCTTTAACCTGGATACGTGGCACTGGGGTATCTGTGTCATATCATTATACACCAGGCTTTAACCTGGATACGTGGCACTGGGGTATCTGTATCCTATCATTATACACCAGACTTTAACCTGGATACGTGGCACTGGGGTATCTGTATACTATCATTATATACCAGGCATTAACCTGGATACGTGGCACTGGGGTATCTGTATACTATCATTATACACCAGACTTTAACCTGGATACGTGGCACTGTGGTATCTGTATCCTATCATTATACACCAGACTTTAACCTGGATACGTGGCACTGGGGTATCTGTATCCCATCATTATACACCAGACTTTAACCTGGATACGTGGCACTGGGGTATCTGTATCCCATCATTATACACCAGACTTTAACCTGGATACGTGGCACTGGGGTATCTGTATCCTATCATTATATACCAGGCTTTAACCTGGATATGTTGCACTGGGGTATCTGTATCCTATCATTATACACCAGGCTTTAACCTGGATACGTGGCACTGGGGTATCTGTATCCTATCATTATACAACAGACTTTAACCTGGATACGTGGCACTGGGGTATCTGTATACTATCATTATACACCAGGCTTTAACCTGGATATGTGGCACTGGGGTATCTGTATCCTATCATTATACACCAGACTTTAACCTGGATACGTGGCACTGGGGTATCTGTATACTATCATTATATACCAGGCATTAACCTGGATATGTGGCACTGGGGTATCTGTATACTATAATTATATACCAGGCATTAACCTGGATACGTGGCACTGGGGTATCTGTATACTATCATTATACACCAGGCTTTAACCTGGATATGTGGCACTGGGGTATCTGTATACTATCATTATACACCAGACTTTAACCTGGATACGTGGCACTGGGGTATCGGTATCCTATCATTATATACCAGGCTTTAACCTGGATATGTTGCACTGGGGTATCTGTATCCTATCGTTATACACCAGGCTTTAACCTGGATACGTGGCACTGGGGTATCTGTATCCTATCATTATACACCAGACTTTAACATGGATACGTGGCACTGGGGTATCTGTATCCTATCATTATATACCAGGCTTTAACCTGGATATGTTGCACTGGGGTATCTGTATCCTATCATTATACACCAGGCTTTAACCTGGATACGTGGCACTGGGGTATCTGTATACTATCATTATATACCAGGCATTAACCTGGATACGTGGCACTGGGGTATCTGTATACTATCATTATATACCAGGCTTTAACCTGGATACGTGGCACTGGGGTATCTGTATCCTATCATTATACACCAGACTTTAACCTGGATACGTGGCACTGGGGTATCTGTATCCTATCATTATATACCAGGCTTTAACCTGGATATGTTGCACTGGGGTATCTGTATCCTATCATTATACACCAGGCATTAACCTGGATACGTGGCACTGGGGTATCTGTATACTATCATTATACACCAGGCTTTAACCTGGATATGTGGCACTGGGGTATCTGTATCCTATCATTATACACCAGACTTTAACCTGGATACGTGGCACTGGGGTATCTGTATACTATCATTATATACCAGGCATTAACCTGGATATGTGGCACTGGGGTATCTGTATACTATAATTATATACCAGGCATTAACCTGGATACGTGGCACTGGGGTATCTGTATACTATCATTATACACCAGGCTTTAACCTGGATATGTGGCACTGGGGTATCTGTATACTATCATTATACACCAGACTTTAACCTGGATACGTGGCACTGGGGTATCGGTATCCTATCATTATATACCAGGCTTTAACCTGGATATGTTGCACTGGGGTATCTGTATCCTATCGTTATACACCAGGCTTTAACCTGGATACGTGGCACTGGGGTATCTGTATCCTATCATTATACACCAGACTTTAACATGGATACGTGGCACTGGGGTATCTGTATCCTATCATTATATACCAGGCTTTAACCTGGATATGTTGCACTGGGGTATCTGTATCCTATCATTATACACCAGGCTTTAACCTGGATACGTGGCACTGGGGTATCTGTATATATCATTATACCAGGCATTAACCTGGATACGTGGCACTGGGGTATCTGTATACTATCATTATATACCAGGCTTTAACCTGGATACGTGGCACTGGGGTATCTGTATCCTATCATTATACACCAGACTTTAACCTGGATACGTGGCACTGGGGTATCTGTATCCTATCATTATATACCAGGCTTTAACCTGGATATGTTGCACTGGGGTATCTGTATCCTATCATTATACACCAGGCATTAACCTGGATACGTGGCACTGGGGTATCTGTATACTATCATTATATACCAGGCATTAACCTGGATACGTGGCACTGGGGTATCTGTATACTATCATTATATACCAGGCATTAACCTGGATACGTGGCACTGGGGTATCTGTATACTATCATTATATACCAGGCATTAACCTGGATACGTGGCACTGGGGTATCTGTATCCTATCATTATACACCAGGCATTAACCTGGATACGTGGCACTGGGGTATCTGTATACTATCAATATATTTCCTAGTGTAAAATTATTTTTTTAAGCAAAATTTTAGAACGAGCCTTCATGAATTTCCGTCAAATATATAGTTTCAAGTGGAAGATATAGAGGATATTCATACTTTTGCAACGAATATGACATATATGTTCATCGAGTGGTGTGAAATGTCCATATTTCACACCACGAGATGAACATATATGTCATATATTCGTTGTAAAAATATGAATATTCTATTTATTATATACCGCTCCATGGAAATTAGCAGTTTTTTAGACTGTATACGGTAATGAATGCGTATTTGCAGCCGGCACTGCAGATGCGGGTTATGAATATAGATAGCGGAAGTATTCGTATTTCCACCGGAAGTTGTTTATTTCATCGATGAGAACATATGACTTTTATTTACATCGTATAACTATGTATTTCATGGGTAGATATATAATAAATAAGTAAAATAATGTCAATTGAGTTCTGAACACCACCCCTTTGTTTTCAGATGATGTTTTTTCTTATGGTTTCTCACCAAAAACCCTCACGTTCCCGAAACATGTTCACACACACGCCGACGATAAGTTCAAGGAGTTGGCTGACACGATCTAGAACCGCAGCATGCAGAGTTATGGCCCCTATGTAAAAAGGGTGTTGACTGCGCCAACATCGCCCATCGAACAGTCAAGATAACTCGTATTTTGAACGGCAGCTCAGCTCAAGGTATGGTATGAAATGCATCGTAATATTTTTCTAATATATTATGCTGGCATTCCTACAGGCATAGCTGTTCTAAATGTTTCTGGCATTTGTACCAGTAAAGCCACTGTAATATTTCTATTGGGACAATATTATTGATAGGACCTACATGTACGTGTTCCACGTTTTGCTGCCGACAAACGTTTGGCAATTAAACGCATTAAATCTAAAAAATATATAACTAAGAAAACAAGATTTAGATTTTGATTTTGAAAATCGGTCCAGAAATAAAATAAATATTAAAAAAAATCTATTTTAGCCCCCATGTAAAATTTCCATAGGAAAATCGTTTTTTCGCAATAAAATCAATTTTTGATGGAATTTCATCAAATAATTTGTTAAACGATGTTAAACCCTTTCACCTTTTATAATATAATTTTATACTTGCCATGTATACATAAAGAACTCGAACATTATAAATAATTCATGTGATATCTTTTAATTCCAGCAGCGAGTAGGAAAATGCTTTGGGAATCTAATTGAAAACTGGACATCAATTGCGATGGACAATGTAAAACTGGACATCAATTGCGATGGACAATGTAAAACTGGACATCAATTGCGATGGACAATGTAAAACTGGACTGGACATCAATTGCGATGGACAATGTAAAACTGGACATCAATTGCGATGGACAATGTAAAACTGGACATCAATTGCGATGGACAATGTAAAACTGGACATCAATTGCGATGGACAATGTAAAACTGGACATCAATTGCGATGGACAATGTAAAACTGGACATCAATTGCGATGGACAATGTGCATCACATGCACCTGCTATTAAGCCTGCTTTGAGATACGTTCTTTTGAATATTTCAGAAAATATTAAAGCGATGTTGATGTGATATTTGCAGATAGATGGCTCGGGACATTGCATACTAACACCTTCTGATACCAGAGCACACGTATGGATACCATACTCACAACTGTAGCCATTTCAGAATTATTTCGAGAAAACATAAGTTTTCTCGAAATAATTCTGAAATAGCTAGACATGTGGATGGCTTCAGGAGATGTACATTTTCTGTGTTATTGACACTGCACAGCTGCGTGTTCCTTCAAATGGCGCCGTCCTCATAGCTTCATAATTTCATAATTATTTTCAGATGGGTACAGTTACAATTGTAGGTGAATGGCATCAGAACATGTCATTTTCTGTGCCTTGCCCCAAAATTATCATAAAATTGCTCCCGTGTTCACCTTCTAATGACAATGCCCTCATAGCGTTGGCCGTTTCAGAATTATTTCGAGAAAACTTACAACATGTAAGTTTTCTCGAAATTACTCTGAAACGACTACAGCTACAGGTATGAGGATAGCATCATTATCGCAGGTACTATATAATTACTCCGGGTATCACCCAATGCAGCTGGGGGCCGTTTTACTAAACTTTGTGCGACTAAAATGTTCGTAAGTGCAAACTTATTATAGTCTGTAAATTTCACAGTAACAATGTTTTCTTGTAAACGATTATTAGATTTACATTTATTGAGCATAGGCTGCATATGCAGCCTATGCTCAATAAGTGTAAATCCATCAATTAAATTTTCTAGAAGATCCTAAATTTGCACTTACAAATATTTTAGTCGTACAAAGTTTAGTGAAACGGGCCCCATGTTAAATGCGGGATAAAACTCTTTGGTCCGGCCTTAAATGACATTAGCTGTTGATAGGCCGTTAAACACAAACAAAAAAAACTCTGGGTATCTGCACTGTACCACATCACAATTGCTCCAGAATGTATTATTGAGATCATGATGAAAATGTGGGCCTAATAGGTGCGCACGATATGCATTGCCCATCGTGATTATGGCATTTGTGACCTGCAGACATCCTAAAAGGCTTTCATTAGGGTCAATATAATATTAATGGTTTAAACCCTTTCGACACTACACACCTCTATTCTGATATTTGCAAACTGTGTAGATCCTCTCATCATGGTCTGCACTGTTTGTAGATCTGTGCAGAATTATTAACAAATTATACCCTGTTGGCATACAAAGTACATGTATGTCCAGGGGTATGTAGTTTTCGTATTCCCGTCCGTCCTTTTGATTTGCGTTAAAGTTTAGGGTATCCATTATGTCTGCATCTGTTGGATTGACTTGACATTTCATATAATTCTTAACCCTTAGACCGCTACACACAACAATTGTTGTCTGCTGTTGCTTTTATATATAGCCTTATTTCTCAATAAAAACATGGTTTGACAGCACTTCCGTGCTGCCAGAGCATATTGTAAATTATTCTAAAGAGCTGTAAAAGCATATTTTTGATGATAAAAATGGAAAATAGAAAATATACAGCGGACGACAACAAAATTAAGATAGCGGTGTTAAGCTAGTATCTCACTGGGCTGCGGCTGTTGGCGACAAATTGCGAACGGCATTCGCGAGGGAGTTTCCAAAATGTCTCGAAACGTTCGCAGGGGTTCTCAATTTCCTCGAGTGAGTCGCAGGGCTTCGCTCTCGTGTCGCTGGAATTTTGAACATGTTAACAAAAATCGCGCTACAAATGTTCACTCAAAATAGTCACAGAGTCGTCGCGGGTGTCTCAAACCCTTCTCAATTTAGTTTCTGTGGGTCAGAAAGTGCTAGAAATGTGAGATAACTTTGTGAGAGGTTGGCGACCTACGAAACTAAATTGTGATTGATTGAAGACAAAAATTCGAATCTGACATTCCGGGCGCGAGACAGGCGAAACATTCGCGCGAATGTCACGCGACAGTCACAAGTGCAAAAAAATCGCAATTTTATTGCGCGATGTATGCGAACTCACGGCGAATTTTTGCCCAAATTCTGCCGAGAGTTCGTGCGACACACGCAAACGTGTCGTAAGTACCAATGTATCAGTGTGAAATTCAGTGAAAATTGTCGCTAATTCGCGTATTTGCTCGCAATTGTATGTCTCCAACTAGTCGCGAGCTGTCGCAGCCCACTGAGATACTACCTAAAGGGTTAATCATCATCTATATCTTCCTTCTATAGCCCACTCATGCGGCTTTAATGCCCAAGATCAAGGCCAAAAAACTTAGAAAATATTTGTTCGTCAGGCCAGGCATCGGACGGCGGTGTCCGTGAGCCCCGGTTCACTTGCTCCAGCTATAATTAGTGGAATAGTCTGAAAATTAACATGGACAAGCCCATTCCAGTTACACAGGGGTGAAAGGGTTAAATAACCAGGGATTGTATTCGTATCTCATGCTCAAAATTTCGGAATTTGTGGCTGAGCTGTGCTCATGCTCAGTAAGACAAAAATTATATTTGAGTAACAATTTCGAATAATGTACTCTAAGTTTGATTGGTCATGATTGTTCTCAGCCTTGACCAATGAAATTGATTGATTTCCATTACCAGTTTGGAGAATATGCTCAGAATGATCTGTGAGTAACCCTTTCAGTACCACAGACCTGTATAGTAGTATTGGCAAACAGTGTATATACAGATGAGACGGCTCGTGACGAGCCGTCTCATCAGGATCTGCACTTCTTGCAAGTACTTTTCATATTTTTGAGAACAAAAAACACTCCCTTATCATAAATGGACAAGTCTGAAATTCATTTTGCGACGATTGAATTGGTTGAAAAATTAATAAAATCCTTTCATGTTACATGTTCTTAGGGTGAAAGGGTTAATGGGATATTGTAATGTTGACATGAAATACTGCGTACACAATCCATACTGCATTTTCGGAGTCAGTCATGCATGGTCACAAACGCCATTACATATATGTGGACATCTACAACCTGGTCACATGTGTGGTTGCGTCTAACAGTATATGGGCTTGGCTTCATGTTATTTGTTTCGCAAGATAAGTATGTTAGTATATGAATGACGATGTTTTTATAATGAAGTATTTAATAATGTTGCCTATGCCCCCTATGTAATTGCAAGGTGGTGCATATTGCGTTGCTCTCAAAGTTCCATACATCTGTCTATTCATGGCCATTTACGTTAAAATGATTGTAAAAGTTTCTTAACTTCATACATGTTGACAGAGCTCCAAATAAGCAAATTTAAAAATCATTGCTATTCTGCTTTTACAAATTGATTATTGATTTTCTTCATTACTAAATAGGGAACAAATGATAACAAAAACCAACAAATTTAAACATTCACAAACACTGTTTGCTTTTTGCAGCTCAACTAAGTGAATTTTAAACTTTATGACAGTATTTTCACTACTCAATTTGAAAATCAATGCGTATTTTCACATTGCTGTGCGTGGGTGGTGGTCGGGCGAATGAGACGGCGTAAATTAACGGTATGGGTTCCTCCTTATAGGAATCACGATTTGCCTAGTTTGGCCCTCAGGCACGATATTTGGCTCTTAATTACCTGGGAGTTGAATTGGGTTATTGCCCATTATAAAAGTAGTACCCTACTGCTTTTGGGAGGGGCCAAGTGATTCTGGTGTGGCGAGGACCTGGCATCAGATCAGGATTATTCTGATTTCAGGGCTGAATATATAGTTGTGTTATTGTACCAGTTGTGTGTGCACCCTGATGGAGTGAACAATGCGAAAGCGAGAAATCCGAAACTGAAATGAAATGTCATGCAAAGCATGAACTGTATTTGGCGAAATCAATGAGGTGATTCTAATATGTTGGAGTAACAAGCTTTAGTTGAAAATATTTGAAATATTCAAAACAGCAGATGACAAAGGGTGTATTACTGCCAACATATCTACTGGACATCAAAGGGAACAGCGGTCAATAGCCACATACCGGTATTAACCCTTTTAACATGTTTAACACCGCAGACTCTACAGCAATGTTTACAAACTGTATGTAGTTCCAGATGAGCCGGCTTACGAGCTGTCTCATCAGGATCTGCACTGTATTTTCATATTAAAAAACTAACTCTTAATAAACGGACTAGTGAGAAAATAATTTTCTGACGAATGGATTGGCCGGAGAATTATCATGGATCAATCCCATTCACTTACACTGGAGCAAACCTAGATATTATCTACACTATTCACTTTTAATAATGCAACGCCAAAACTGTTTACAAGCTCACCCATACGAAAGAGAAAAGAAACAACTTGCAAGCTATATCGCGCTTTCCGAAATTTAAACGGCGCGACAATAAAATGATCACTAAATTACAATAGCAGACAGTATTAACTAATAAGGCCTAAACAAATTAGCTGTGTTTCAGGTTACATGCTGAATAGGTTTGGTCGGTAGGTTGTCATTCTGTTTTAGGAAAACCTAAGTGAAAACTAACACATATTGTTTTAAATATTAACTATGCTTATAGTATTGGTTTAAAACACCTTTTGTGCATAACAATGACAGTTAAATATATTTTTTGCATAAAAAATATCAAAGTAACAATTTATTTCTTTATTTTGTTTAAATGAATGAAAACAAGAAACGAGGCAAAGCCACGAAGGCCAGGTTTTTTCCAAGCATAGACACTTGGATAACATAATTATACCCACTTGTTGTAGTCTAGATGACCGTGGCCTGCATTTCGCGCCTTGGGGCGAGGCATGGGCACTAAAAAAAGAGATATAGTAGATGGAAAAACTTTAACCAAAAAACTTTAACCGGACACACGGACGTACGGACGGACGTATGCCAAAATGCCGACTATGTTGCGCTTTCCGCAAGCGAGCGCGACAATGATGATAAACACCCATGTGAAGTATCAAGGTAATGGGTGAAGCAGTTGCAGAGATATAGTACAGGAAAAAACTTTAACAAACAAATTCAAAGTAATTTGACCTTGACACTGGGCACAGGGGCCGCACGGTTGCGGATAGAATGAAAATATGGATGATGATAAACACCCATGTGAAGTTTCAAGGTAATGGGCGAATCAGTTGCAGAGATATAGTATAACAAAAAACTTTAACCAGACGTACGTTAAAAAGTTAACGTTGAAAATGGCTATGTCAATTACGAAGAAATAATAGGTCAAGGTAAAAACAAGAAACGAGGCAAAGCCACGAAGGCCAGGTTTTTTTCCAAGCATAGACACTTGGATAACATAATTATACCCACTTATTGTAGACTAGATGGCCGTGGCCTGCATGTCGCGCCTTGGGGCGAGGCATGAACAGTAAAAAATAGATATAGTAGATGGAAAAAGTTTAACCAAAAAACTTCAACCGCACACAAGGACGCCAAATTGCCGACTAAACCGCGCTTTCCGCCAGCGGGCGCGACAATGATGATAAACACCCATGTGAAGTATCAAGGTAATGGGTGAAGCAGTTGCAGAGATATAGTATACGAAACAACTTTAACAAAATAATTCAAAGTAATTTGACCTTGACATTGGGCACAGCGGCCGCACGGTTGAGGGGTAGAATGAACATATGGATGATGATAAACATCCATGTGAAGTTTCAAGGTAATGGGCTAAGCAGTTGCAGAGATATAGTATAACGAAAAACATTAACCAGACGTACGTTAAAAAGTTAACGTTGAAAATGGCTAAGTCAATTACGTAGAAATAATAGGTGAAAGTAAAATAAATGGTCACATGTTGGATAATTGTATGTGGTGGGCACCCATTGGTTATGAAGCTGTGAAAGTTTGGTGGTCCTACCAAATAAATTGACTTAAACACGAAAACTTAACATAGTAAACGCGAAAAGTTAACATTGAAAATGGCTAAGTCGACTGCGCGGAAAAATGGGTCAAGTTCAAAAAAAGGTAACATGTTGGATAGTGATATGTGGTGGGCACCCCTTGGTTATGAAGCTGTGAAAGTTTGTTAGTCCTATGTGGTACAGTAACAAAGAAGTGGACGAAAACACGAAAACTTAACATTGATTGTGGACGCCGCCCGTCCGCCCGGCTTTCGCCAATCCAATAGCATGGCTAAAAATTACGACCACATCAAAAAAAGAGGGTCTGTCGGGATACCTGAAACACGGCTTATTTGTACACGTTCTTAGGGATAAGTACCCCACTCAAGTGTGTGTTATTCAGACATATATACTGGACAATATAGACATGGGTTCATGCCGTCACATTCCCCTTAAGGGGTTGCAATGGAGATTCTCAGATCACCAGTTGCTAATTTTTGCGATATTGTTGTCAATCATGCATAAAACATAGGTATTATAGAGCACAGGTATCTCAAATTATATACATCAGTTTCTTATGTACACACACCGCAGTACGTTATTGTGGTACAAGCTATAGTTGTTGCATTCAGTGAAAAACGGACTAAGACAATAAACAGGCAGATGCAAAAAAAAAAGCACCCTACAATATGTTTACCAGTAGTATTGAAAATAACAATTTTATTTTGATATTTTGCAAGGACAGATTGCCGTAGTTCGCTAGGACAGATTAAAGTTCGCTAGGACAGATTAAAGTTCGCTAGATTAAAGTTCGCTAGGACAGATTAAAGTTCGCTAGGACAGATTAAAGTTAGCTAGGACAGATTAAAAGTTCGCTAGGACAGATTAAAGTTCGCTAGGACAGATTAAAGTTCGCTAGGACAGATTACGTGTTTCACTATGACAGATTAAAGTTAGCGAGGACAGATTAAAGTTCGGTAGGACAGATTAAAGTTCGCGAGGACGGATCAAAGTTAGCTAGGACAGGTTCAAAGTTCGCTAGGACAGATTAAAGTTCGATAGGACAGATTAAACGCTCGCTAGGACAGATTAAAAGTTCGCTAGGACAGATTAAAGTTCGCTAGAACAGATTAAAAGTTCGCTAGGACAGATTAAAAGTTCGCTAGGACAGATTAAAGTTCGCTAGGACAGATTACGTGTTTCGCTAGGACAGATTAAAGTTAGCTAGGACAGATTAAAAGTTAGCTAGGACAGATTAAAGTTCGCTAGGACAGATTAAAAGTTCGCTGGGACAGATTAAAGTTGGCTACAACAGACTAAAATTTCGCTAGGACAGATCAAAGTTCGCTAGGACAAATTAAAATTCGCTAAGACAGATCAAAGTTCGCTAGGACAGATTAAAGTTCGCTAGGACAGATTAAAAGTTCGCTAGGACAGATTAAAAGTTCGCTAGGACAGATTAAAGTTCGCTAGGACAGATTAATGAATATTGTACAGATTTTCTCAATGGGCATCCTTATGTATCCTTGTCCACGCAATAACTTTAGTTCTAATTGGCCGACCTGTATACCAAATTCGGTATACAGCTTTGTCACATCAAGAGGAAGAACCCTAAATTGGTTAACGAGGAAATTGTCTCCCGACAGCAAATTTATGAATTTTTGGAGAAAATAATTTTGAAAAGAGGGAGTCAAAATGATACCACCAACGTTTGTAACGTTATTGAGCTGTATTGTAGCTCCCACCAAAATATGGTGGTGGTATTGTAGTCCAATTATATTGGTGTAATAAATACCTCATGTTTTTTTCACGTCCAATTTAACAGATAAATTTAATAGGGTTATAACAAAAATATTATAACAAAATTGATAATAAAATACGCAACGATATGGAATCTTATAATGAATTTGCTGAAAATTGTTACGATGTTTCTACAGCATTAAAACACTGTAAATTGACAACACTATGCAAAATCGAATACATGAAATATCAGCGTAATTTATTACGCTCCGATAAAAACGTTGCATTTACAATATTAAACCGGCAATTATGTCGCTGGTACAAGGATCAAATTCGCAAAATGAAGCGACTAAATAGGATAGGAGAACAACTACCGAAACATTATCAAACTAATTTTATAAAACCGTTTAAAATCAACGATTCGTTTACGTATATGCGTTTCTACGATATCGCTTTTAACGATGAAATTGGAAAATTATTAGAAGAAATTGGAAATAGAACAGAAAAAACACTACAAATATTATTAGAGAAAATGGATACTCAAATACAATGGGAATTGAAAGCTTATAATGACTGTGTTGAAGAAGTTTACGAAGAATACGGGGGTTATTGTCCTATATATAAATTCTATAAATTGAAAACACTAGGCGATATCGAATACATGAAATATCAGTGTAATTTATTGCGCTCCGATAAAAACGTTGCATTTACAATATTATATTTGCAATTATGCGAACTATACAAGAGGCATATACAAACATTAAGACGGATAATGCGTATCGGATATAAAACTAAGGTGTAGTATATAAAAAATTTAAAACCCAACGATTCGTTTATGAATATACATTTCTACGATATCGCTTTTAAAGATATTGAAACATTATTATTGAACAAGCACAACGAAAAATAGCAAAAGCCTCCACTCGTGCATACCCCCAGCGACTGGGTAGATTTCTTAGCCGGCACCCAGCCACTGGGGTGTTGGACCTTTCTTAAGTCCACGCATCTGTTGGCTCACAGTCTAGTTTTAATGGGTCGCCTTTAACCCCCATTGCCAATTCCTCTCCGAAAACACGAATTGAGAGAAACCAGCGAAGTAAGGCGTGCCTATTTTGTGAATTTGGTTTCCGAATGGCAGAAATCTTTTAGGCCGTCACCTTTGAGCTATGCAATTCCATCACCAAATTCACATATTTAGAGACTGGTACCATTAAACAGACGAGACGGACGTCATACCGGATCAACAACATGGCATGCACGAGATGAGACCAATTGTTGTCTTCTTCTTCTTGCTTACGTTTAACGGCCGCACTGTCTCTATGGACTTGCACGCTGTCCGCAAAAGGCGGAGTAAAAACTTGGGCCGAATGGGAATTTTGAATTTTGAATCTGTGTAATCTGGGTAGAACCAGTTCGCGGGCTTAGGGCCCCAGAGACAAATGTGCGATTTGGATTACTGCTGGCGGCCATCAATTTGGTGACCTAATTACCAATTGTTGTAAGGCAAACAAACGTATATATACTCATCAGTTTCCTATACAACATACAAATGGTGTGCAAAGTATAATTATTTATAAACACTTAGAGAGGTTCACGAATTTCTGGGATGGTTCGTTATTTAATTAATTTTGTAAAAATTATTAATAATTTAAAGCTGAACACCCCCTATTATCACAAAATTAATTAAAAAATTAATAAAATAATGATTAATATAAGAAAACAAATAAAAAAAAAAACACAACTATTTCCACCACAAAGTTAGGTTTTGCCGGCGCGAGTTCGAGCCTCGGTGGGACATAAACATTATTATTTTTTTTTTATTACTGATTATTATGATTACTGATTTAAATTGTTTACTGCACCAATATAATTAATTTTATAATTAATTTTAAGAAAATTATAAAATTAATTATTTTTTAAAAATTATTTAATAAAATATCACAATTTCGGGATGGTGGTGCTGTAACATTTCCTCCGACATTATTTCCAAGTTTTACCCTAAATTTATCCCAATCAGTTCTCTGAATCTAATCTTGGGCATGGTGGCGCGCGCTTCGATTCTAATATCATTTTTTAATTCTTCATATCTCCCCATTTCTTCCACAACGGATTCAAACTCTAAATTTGATATTTCATTATCGGTCAACGCTTTGGACACTATAACGTCGATGCTATTTTTCTTAGACCTAGCGAGAACGGATATTCTATCGTGTTTTCTACATTTTTTCTCGAGTTTTCCACCCGCCGCCCTAATTACGGTGAATTTCTGTACAAATTGATGTTTTAGCCACTTAAAGTGACTTGCCTTGACTTGTCCTGGAAAATATAATTTTCAGGGCTAGTAATTTTGGAAAAATGACTTGTCCTCATAATATTTCTTATACAAAACTGTCCCAAAACAAAAACTATTATCATAGTTGTTAAATATAATACAATTGAGCACTTGGCATATATACATATTATATTAAATATCTATAATAATAAACATTGTATAGTACATATTTATTATTGTGGTCTTTTGTCACTGTGCCACCGCGGACATAACGTTGCGACGAGTGCATACTCAAAACACATTTATTGACAATAATAAAAAATAAAAATCGTTTCGTCAAATAATGAGAATCGTCTCGTGTTTTCGCGATCTCGCCTTCCGCTTTTGAAAAATTCGGATTAGTTTTGCTCCTGCATGTGTTTGCAAAACGCGAGATTGAATATGATTGAATATCGCGTTTTCGTGTCGAAAGCTCGAAAACGCGAGGTTGCCACATGTCCTTAATAGGACATGTAAACATTGTCTTCGGAGACGAATCTCATGTGCTGCAAAAACATGTTAACGTTGTTATTAAGAAATAGAACAAATGTGGACAAACATCTATATTTCTTGACAACAAAAACATAATTTGACAAAAAATGATACTCGTCTTATGAGACGATTCTAATGTGCTGCCGATACACGTTTATTGAGCAAAGAAAAACATATTTCGATACGTGTTATTGGTTAGGCTACTGCATCGCATCGTCGACCTATACACAAGATCGTGAAAACGCGAGACCAAGTCGTGAGGCGAAAACGTGAATTCTATTGTATTCATTCTAGCGTTTTCGCCTGGCTATCTCGCGTTTTCGAGACCGCGTAGTCGCGTTTTCGCCTCGGCCTTTTTACGATGTCGCCTACCGCTTTTGGAAATACGTTTGTTCATGTAATTATGTGTGTGTAGAATGCATGAGTGTTGAAAATGAGTTTTGCGCATACATTACATGTACGTACGTACGTAGAATGCAATTCGAACTGGCATGCTTTATATGCATGTACGTACGTAGAACGCAAATCCAACATGTATGCTGTCTACACATGCATGGGCAAATCGTATTTCCAAAAGCGGAAGGCGAGATCGAGATCGCAAAAATGCGAGATTGTAACATAAAAGAAAATATGGCCGTACCCACCCATCCCCAATTAGCACATTTGCGACATATCATTTTCGGTCTAGCTGCACACCTGATGGTGTTTACAATCATCAGTTGGTAATCCAGTTTCACGTGCAAAGTGTGACTGACCTTTAGAATTCGGTGGAAACAAACATACCAAAACCACGCTATGTAGTCGCTCACGTCATCGCATTGCCGATGAATTGATAATTACGCATTAGCTTGCGAATTTTCACATGTGTTTGATTTCTTGATAAAACCAAGATTTGGCAGCACATGAGAATCGTGTCCTAAGACGATTCTCAAATTTTGTCAAAATATTTTTTTTGTAAAGAAATATCAATGTATTCGGGTTTTCTTTTCACATTTGTCCGATGTCTTAATCAGCTGTTATTCAAACATCGCCTTGGGAATCAAACATACCTTCATAGTATGTCCATCCCATTCAATTTCCTTCATTTATATGCCGCGTAAAAACGATAATTAAGAACCTTAAATTCCATTTCCACCCCGTGAAGGAACATGCATTTATTTCTCTAAAGTTAGGTGTCTTGGCCTGTCGACGCAGTGAGACGAAAACGTTAACATACATAAAATAAATCAATAACCATCGATCGCCGCAGAATATTTTCGCTAATTCGCTAATTACTTTCAAATTCGATTAAATTAATATAATCAGGGTCGCTGTAGATTGCTATATCACTTTCTTGAGATACACGGGTACTGTGTAACACATTAGCTGCGAATCGCCAGGACGCCCGCGGCGTTATCGATCGATAAAGTGGTCAGCTTTTGGATTAAGTTTAAGACAGTCCGGTTCCAAAAAACGGGCTTGTGGTGGGACGTTCTAACAGAAAATAGTGACTTGCCCGGGACTAAATTCCAGCATAGAGGCACTTGCCCGAGATTAAAACCGACTTGTCCCGAGCGTCGGGCGTTCCAATTTGTACAGCCCTGATTACCATACAAAGTATTCCAGATAAAACGGTAATTCCACTCAAAACCCCTGCAAGTGGAACCGTTACAATTGTAGATAGCGTTGCAGCAGTCCCCGCACCACTCATTACAGATAAACTTGCCAGAACCGTACTAGATGCTTCAGCTATGTTCGCCGCGCTTATATTTTTTAGCGTTTCTTTTTCTATTTGTACATTCTCTAACTAAAATATCCTGCATAGCGACGATATTATCCAACCTAAAATCTAAACTTCTTTCGCGAATTGTATACAGTGTTGTTGGATTGGTATTGACAATTGGAAGTGTATTCGTAAGCGGTGATTCGTTCATGATTACATTTTACAAATCAAGTTCAGCGGGTTTGGTGACTCCAACCGGTTGTTCTTTTCCATCCAGCATGAGATTTACAACGACCTCGCCCACGCGTACCTGGAGCTGTCCTGGTGTATCCCCCATATCTATTGCTCGCTTTGGCACCGAACCAATATTCATAGAGCCCCTCATTCAATGGGCCCGCTTCACAGCCCAAACTGTGATGACACGTTTTTGTGTTTGCAATAACTTAAACTGCTCTACAGATGTGTTCAACAATAGCGGTATGGGCCTCAACACGAACCCTTTCAGAGGTCTCCTCAAGTGCTCTGTTCGCGGCTCTACGAACACGTTTCAGTTTATCGGAAACTTCCATAAACTCTGTATGGGCCTCTTCCAGAAATTCTGTTATTTTTCCGCCTAGTTCAGTAAATGCTGCATGATCCTCTTCCCCAACTTGGATTATTTTTCCACCGAGATCCTTAAGTCCAGTATGTGCTCTTCGCGAACTTGTGCAGTCGCCGTCAGGACGTCTACTCTAAGCTGTGCTATACCCCTGTGAATTGCGTGTGTGGCCTCCGATATAGTCGTATTGATCAAGGCCTTTTTTTTTCCGGTAGTTAAAAAGTCGCTCTCTGTCGGGATGAATCCCCCTTCTGCCGGTTCCAAATTCTTTATATCTGTCACCCGTTCAAAGGTAGAATTACCTGGTCCGTATATACTCATTTTCAATAATATTGATAATTATATTACGAACATGTGTTTAATTCTAATTAATTTTAAAAAATTATAAAATTAATTAATTTGAAATTTCCAGGACGACCGAAATCGGGTAATAGTTATTCAACTCTCGCCCTTTATCATCAAGAATAGAGACCGTAAATTCGTGGATATGTCCCGATTCTAAATCTTTCATCTCGGGGTGTGGGAAGTCTAAGGTCACAGTCTCCCCAAAGAAACAATCACTGGCTTGCACGGTTTTCAGTAATGTGCTGGGAGCTCCGTCTACCATGTTGTACGATGTGTTCACCCGATCCAGGTGCACCCCGAGAGTTTTCGTGAAGGCAAAGTCCACCGGGTTATCACAGACGTACTCACCCGGGGCAAACAATCCTTTATTCGCGGAGTATGTCTCTCTAAAACCGAGTCGAATACCCAACGTCGGGGAGATCCTTACTCGGCTGTCTGGGCCGATGGTCATTGTTGCGAGCCCGGTAGCCTTCGATACTGTGAGGTTGACTATACCGTCAAGCTCTGAGGTGACAACATTTTTGACCTGTCTAAAGCTCCACAGTCCGGGAGGCAGATTTACACCTACTGAGCGTCCATCCTTCACATAGCCAAACCCTTCGCTCTTCCCCACATTCTCCCATCCGAACGTGAACGTGATTGATCTGAGGCCTACCAGGCGTTTTCCGCAGCAGTTGTCGATTGACTTTTGAAGTTCACAACTCTCTTTTTGAATGTTAGTGATAGTAGCAAACATAATAATATCTTTCAAAAGATTTTAGGTTCAATTCTGTTTATGTTGGAAATTTATATTAGAGATATATATTATTCACTGTAAAAGATGGTGAAACGCTACGGTGTAAAAGACCTCGCGTTAGGTCGGCAAGACATATGCGTCACAATGAATGGGGTCAAGTTCAACGTGCGTTTTCTAGATTTGACCTACGAGTACACAAACCCTGTAATAACCGGCAATATCGATATGAACAACGCAGCTGTGGTGGCGTGGAAGACAACACCGATGGATTGGTGGCAAAACCAATTAAACTTTGCAGTGTGGTGTGCGAGTTCTGGGTGTGGGTTTTCATCCCAATTACTCGATGAGGACGATCCAATGTTGAAATTGGTGTTTCAATTTAATTTCTACTATCAGACACGGCGCGTTCTAGCGGAAATGAAAACACCTCTTCCTCAAGACTCCGCTTTTAACTGGCAATCCAACACGTACGACTCTAGGGCCTTCAATAAATTGTGCAACGAGTTTGGGGTTTCAACGTCAACATATTTCAGACAAAAGGTGGACAAGTCTAACGGTGGTCTAGGTAGGTTCACAATATTTTTGAAACCCGACGGAAAATATAGGTTAGATAATGGAGGGCGGATGAAACCTGACAACATTTGTGGAAGAAGAAAAACAAAAAACTTTCACGCAGGTCGGTGTTACCCGCCTCAACCCGCCTCAACGACTCCATTTGCACATACGTCTGGGCCATCCTCGGCGCACAGAAGCAAACTCTCAGTTCTATACTAGGCACGGGAACGGCGTTTGACGCACAAAAACAATTCTTGGCACTTGTAGAGGACGCCATCTCAGCTAAGGTTGACCTGGAGAAGTCGATCCAGAATTATCAAGACGTTTTGCAGAATGCCAGCACCCCAGTAGACTATGTATTTGGAATAGGTCTTTATATGGCGCCGAGTAATATGATACTACGAGACGACCCGGTTGACGGTTACAATAATCAGATCGTAATCGCCACCGTCAAGCAAAACATCGGCCACAACGGGAACGTGAACGCGGATATTATCAAGCACACCCCAACACGATCGGGTTCAACAGTGGAAAAGATTTCATAAAACCCCCAATTCACGAATTGGATACACCATCAAGTTCATTTGAACCCAGTGTTCCACCGAGTTCCGCTTTTGTTCCACCCGCGGAAACTAGTGCCACAACCCACGAGGAGGAGAAATTAGCGCTCGCCGTTGCCCTCGTGGCGATCGGATTGTTTGTGATTTGGTTTTAGGAACTCTCGAGAGAGTAAAAGTGGGAGACCGGCGATCGCCACGATTAAAGCCCAAGTATTTTTGGCGAGTCATCCGACCGTTTTTGAAAATATAGATAACAAGTAAGAAACGATACTTCCGATCAGTCCAGGTAGTGAGGCAGCCGCCTTTTCGGCTAATTTAGCCAGGAGACTGGCGAGGGCTTTTAGTTGCTTTTCTTACCCACTCCACCGGATGGCGCGGGTGCTGGTGCGGGTGCTGGCGCGGGTGGTGGTGCCGCACCACCAGTGAAAGCTAGAACTATGGTCGATATAGTCATGCCGATAGCAACGAGGATGCTTGCTATCGTGACACCCTGCTATCTGAACAGAGTGCGAAGACGCTCACCGAGTGTCGTCTCCTCGTGCAGGACCCTCGAGATTATTTCGCGGATACGACTTATTTGTGTGTGGAGAGCCTCACGGCAAGCCGATGCAGCCTGCAAGCGAGCTTCTCTTTCGTCCCGCAACGACCGCAGGCGTTCGGTGATCCGCTCGGTAGATTCTCTATCGTCATCGGGGGCTTCCCCAAGTTTTCTTTCTTCTATCACGATATTTTCATCCAGCGCCGTGAGTTTGGAGAGGTTAAGGACCAGTTCGCCCCGGACTGTTTGCAGAGCCTTATCAAGTCCCCGGAGTTCTCGAAGAGGTAACGGTGGGTCATCGTTAGACCCTTGGTCGAGGTTGAGTATTTCGTTTTCGCTGAACGTGGTCTCCATTGTGCGAATAGCGTCGGTGGCTACACGAGGGACGTCACTGAGCTCGACAGTTTCTATCGCGGCGGCCGTCTTCGCCATCGTTTCGTCGGTAGACTGTAGGGCCTCTACAGCGCGGGTCGGCATAATTGTTTTACCCTTCTTCCAATCCGTGAAGCCTAGTTCGTTCCATATGATTTGGCCACCGCCCCGGTTTCCAACAACGGTGTTCAGCGCTAGGGGTTTTCCGGTCCTCGTGTTGACGATCGGGATAGTTGATGCTTTTAGCTGCAACCTACCACTCAGATCCAATTCGAATTTGGAGTAGTCGCGTCCGACAGACGGGACCAGACCGATTTCTGCCAAACTGTTGTAGTAGTCGTCTGCAGTTGACTTGACTAATTCCTGGCTTAGACTAACGGTGTTGGTAGCGTAACCTATTTCATCCAATCGCGATTGAATTGGAGGTGGTGTTTTGTCGAAGGTCGTGATGGAATCATCATTATCATCATCGATGTCATCATCGAGGTAATCGTCTCGGTCGCCCGTAGTGTGATCGAATTCGTCCACGCCAAAATCATCCATCTTTTATAATTATATAATTATGTATTAAAGACAAAACCATACCGGTTTAATAGAGTAACTTAGTTTCACTAAATTATGTCTTCGAGTCAATACGGTCGCAAACTCAATCCATACCGCAGACTGCGTGAGCCCATCGGGGCGAAAGGTGTGAGACAGAGCGTCGTTATTGCAAACAACCCATCGACGATCGACCAGAACCAGCAGCTCTTAGTCCGCATCCCCAATCTCGGATCTAGGAACGTCATTGTGCCGGGGACTGTTCGCCTCGCTTTCACTATTTCGCTGACGTCGACGGACGCGGACCGAACCGTCGTTCAGAACCTGGGTCGCGCCATCGTCAAGAAGACCATGATAAAGATTTCTGGTAATGAGGTGATGTCGATCGATGACAGCGACGTCTACCATTGTTATCAGGACCTGTGGAAGACGGCACAAGAGCACGAAAACGCGGTCTATCAGGGTATTGACACCAGCAAAAATAAGAACGTAACCAAACTTAGAATCGGGGCTGGTAACAAGGCAGATAACGTCGCGAGCGACAACGCGGTCGCGGGCGCTTACGGCAACCGCTTCTACATCCCGTTCGACTTTGAGTTGCTGGAGATTCACATGCCCTACTATCAGAGTACTTTGGCTGACCGCCTCGAATACGAACTAACGTTCAACGACTACGGCCGAGTTCTCATAGTCACCGACATGACATCAACGTATACGATCGATAATGTTTCGCTGGAGTACGACATGGTCACGATGCCCGAACTAGCGCGATTGATCAGAACCCAGTACGCTGGGCGCGTTGCCATACTTTACGACCGAGTTCTTCGTCACCACAAGATGACGAAAGACAAAAGCGACACATTGTGGAATATTAATGTCAACGTACCCGCCCGCTCGATGAAAGGTATACTGATGTTGTTCGAGGAAGGTCGGTTCGCGCTCGGGGCTAGAAAAACCGACAAATTCTATAACCCCAAAATCACAAAGGTAGAGGTGACGATCGAGGGAGTCCCCAATCAACTCTACAGCGCGGGTCTTCGCGCGCACCAGCAGTGGGACGAAGTCAGAAAGCAGTTTGCTGCCGGCTCTAAGCGCTCCCCGGAGGTTGCCGCGGTTGCCAAAGACCTGCAGCTCTCGGCCGTCTCCCTCGCGGAGTTCCTGACTACCAAATACGCGTTATGGCTAGACATGCGAGCCAGCGACGACGACCAAATGCACGGTAGCGGACGCCAAGTTGAGAACGCTAGCGAGGGTGTGACGATCCAGATAACCAAATAGGCGGATGGAGCCGGACCATTGAACGTGTACTTATATATAAATACAGACGCACAACTCAACATCGAAGAAGGTCGATACGTCTCAGCATTCTACTAAATCTTACGATTTATTAATAAAAAATCATTCTAACGATTTATTAATAAAAAGTCAATCTAACCCAATTAAAATTGGTGTTTGTGATGCCCACTCTACCATAATATGTGGGCAGACAGGATGTGGAAAAAACGGTTTTCATCCTAGATTTGCTCGAGGGGTCCTACCGCGATGCCTTTCGTCACATTGTGATCCTATGTCCCACTGTGTGGCACAACGAGACTTATCAGCGGCGCCCGTGGATATGGACCGACCCTGAGGTATACGTTATTGACCCCGGCGACAGGCTTCACGATTGGCTGCGTGCTTTATACCAAAGATTCCAGGGTGAGCCCACCCTATACGTGATTGACGATTGCTCGGCCAAGGCGGCGATGACCAAAAAGAAGGACATGCTCTCTGAGCTCGCATTTTCTGACCGCCATGCGAGGCAAAGCGTATGGATCTCCACTCAAAAGTACAACGCCGTCCTCAAGGATCTGCGCGAGCAAACGAAATGGGTCGCCCTCTTCCACTGCAAGGACCGAGACTCATTCGATGACTGTCTTCGAGAGAACGACGTTATCCCAACGCACAAGGAGCGCCTGGAGGTTCGACAGATGCTTTCGGAAACTAAGCACGCCAAGCTTCTGCTAAAGACTGATCAACCAACTGCTTATAAAGTTATCAATTAATTAATTTTAAGAAAATTGCAAAGTAATAAGCAATTGCAATGCTTAACAATGCTGAACAAATGCTTAACAATGTTGAACACATGCTGAACAATGGTTAACAATGTTAACAATTTGGTGCTCCGCTGCAAGCTTTGTTGCGAGCATAACGGTGATCATAAGTATCGGGTGGTGCGCTTGGCAATATGTTAAAATTATGAGACTTGCAAGAATTATTAAATTAATTTTAAGAAAATTATCAATAATGAACTGCGACGAACTTCTCGATCAGCTAATGGAAGAAACCTCAACTCCGACTGCCGAGACGGTGTCTTTCCAGAAAGATAATGAAACATCAACTCCGACAGATGGAACACCTGCCGATACGAATGAAAATGAAAATGCGGCGCGACGCGAGCGGCTAGCTGCGCTGGTTGCTGGGGGACAATCGGAGCATTATATCGGTAGGCATCTCTCAGTTTGTCAGGTGGACAAGATGTCAGATGCGGAGATCGATAAATTGTATGTGCGATACGAATCTAGGTTAGGTGCGGAGATGACAAAAACTCTTGGATCGGCGGCTATTCATTTGTACGCTACCGCTGTTAGTATAATTCTCCCTATACCAAACACCGCGGCTTGATTCGCGATCTAGAGATTGACCTTTTTATAGGACACACTCTTAGAACAGCCTGCTGCTGAATTTATCACAAGTTTGGAATGTACTTCGCTGACAACCGCGTTGACCACGGGTAAACACTGTCAATTTGGACATATATGCCCACGAACTATAAGCCCTAATATTAATATTATAAATGATGACACAAGACACACCTGCGAGAGTGACGGAACCACAATCTCCGACTTCAACACTGTTAAACCCGAGCACGTTGGGGGTTCAATCGGAGATTGCTGCAGCTCCACAGGAGCCCTCAACACCCAATCGAGATTGGACGAATCCGGTTGCACGACATAAAAACCCAAAAAGACAGGCAGCTGGGCGGGCGGCGGCTGCCACCCGAAAAGATAAACAAGATAAAATACTTGCCGAGCTTCGAGAGGCCAAACAGTCGTTGCAATTGGGGACGGAGACAGCAAAACATATGAAGACAGCTACAACAACACCCCCAATTCACGAATTGGAAGCGCAATCCCCGATTGAACCCCAACACCCCCAATTCACGAATTGGAGTTGGGTTGTTGGTGGTGGTCTGGCAGTTGTTGGTGCCCTGTGTGTGTGGAAATACCACCTATTACACCAATCCTTATCGAAAAAAACAACCCCATCAATCGAGATTGGATTGGATGCGCCCCATTTAAACATTTATCGCGATCCCTTTTATATGCAATAATTATAATTATCAACAATGGCTGAAAACGATGGTAAAATGATCGTGAATGCGTTTTTTAACGGCGCGGTGATATCGGGTTTAAGTATCGGGTGGGCTCAACTATTTAAGATGGTCGTAGGAAGGTCCATTCCCAAATTGGAATTTACTATGAAAGACGCCTGGCTCGTGGCCGTAGATGTAGCGGCTGCAGTTGAGATTCGAGATTCTCTAATTAAATCTGGAATTCTACCTGCTAATATATTGAAATAATGGCTTCCATCGGAATAATGATAGGTGATGCGCTTTTAAACGCATTGGCGTTCGGCGGTAGCAACTTTCTATTCTCGAAAATAGGAAAATCGGACGCGGATGAGGAGCGCAAGCGTCACGATTTAGCTGTAGAACAACTTCAGAGTGCAAAGGAAGCATGGTCTAAAAAACAAACCACCCATCTGGACTGGGTCAACGAAGAGCTTCGCCGCGAGAATCACGCCGCGAAAACTTTCCAGAACGTTGAAGAAGCCAACCGCGAGTACGCGCTGGCATATCCGCAGAAAAGTCTAGCGCCGCTTGATCGCGAGCCCCAACTTTCAGATTTCTATGTATCGTCAGAGGCCAAAAAAGACCGCGAGATCACGTTCATCGTCGTGGGAATGGGTGTGGTGGGTCTCGTCAGCTACTATATTCAATCGAGATTGAAGTAAGCAATAATTATTTATATATATATATATATATAGAACGATGTTAGTTGACGAACTTTATTTTGCTATGATCGATCTATGCTACACTGCCCTTAAACACCGTTTAGCTGGCGCAAAGGGTATGATTCGTCTGGCCCAAGATTCTCGCGCGACGTGGCGCGACGACGAAAAAGCGGCCACCCTTTTCGCAAAGCGGATGTTAGATTCCTCCCAATCGAGATTGGATGAATTAGATTTTCCCAAGTTCCTTCAGAACTTAACCTCCAATCACAATTGTACTTCCAACAAAGGTTTATTATTAACGACGCAGTTACCGGACGATCTGGCGAGGGCATGTTGGAGATTGTCCGATATATTAGAATACTTCGCATACGATGGACACGCGCAAACTTGATACCAAACCATCGGTTCGCCTAGCGCGCAAGCTAGCCAACACATACTACAGCCCACGTGGCTACTGGAAGGGACTCGCGGCCGTCAAGAACCTCGCCGCGGCGACCAAGGTTTCCAAAAACGCTGTCAAGGAATGGCTCAAGAAGCAGGCCATCTGGCAGATCTATTTACCCGCGCCTCGCAGTATTCCGCGGCCAAAATTCGACGTGCCGGTGCCGAACCAAGTTCACCAAGCTGACCTCCTGTTTCTCCCTCACGATCGCGTCGGTCGCAATACGTACAAGTACGCACTGACAATCGTTAACGTAGCGAGTCGTTATAAGGGGGCTGAGCCGTTGGCCACTAAAGGGTCTAAGGAGGTGGCCGAGGCTCTTTCCCGAATATATAAAAGAAGTCGTCTCAAATGGCCGAATCTTCTCCAGGTCGATCCCGGCCGCGAGTTCATGGGCGCGGTCTCTCATATATTGTATAAGCACAAGGTTTCTATCAGACGCGGCCGCGTCAACATCCACCAAGACCAGGGGATCGTGGAGCGGTTCAATCGAACCCTGGCTGAGGAACTGTTCGGACACCAATATGCCAAAGAACTTGTTGACCCTCATACGCGATCGACCGAGTGGGTGACCAGACTACCCTCCGTGGTCTCTGCACTTAACGGCGATGTGACCAGATTGATCGACAAGAAGCCCGTAGATGCCATCAATGTAAACAAGGTGACGAGCAAGCCCTCTGCCGTCACGCGCGGGAGACCCGTTGGTCTAGCGGAGCAACGACTTCCATCGGATGTTGCCGTCCGGTACCTATATCAACCAGGAGAGCTCGAAGGTGGACGGCGCCGCGCTACTGATCCCGTATGGTCTCTGAATGTATATCATCTGGATCGATCTATTACCAAACCCGATGAACCCGTGCTCTATTATTTGGATGGTGGTCCATCTCGCGGTTTTGTTCGCGAATAACTTCTTGCGGTGCCTTCTGGCACCCAGCTACCCCCGGATCGTTAGAGCCTTTATATTGATTTATTAATAAATCAGTTGAGAGGTTCTGTATGTATTCCGTCTGGTAACACGCGTCTTTTATCGTAGTACGCCGAGAGTTCTAATGTTTGTTGACAGTACGTTTTCATAACGCCGTCTATCATTTTGAATCCTCTGTTTTGTCCTACATCTATAATGTGTTTTCCATCTTTTGTAGTTTCACTTAGTACTCGTTTATATCTATCCCAACTTAAATTGTTTGTTCTCTTGGACATTCCTTTCGCAGAGTTTTTATTTATGAAATTAAATTTTTCTATGAAATAACACTTATTAGATAACGCTATCGCCCTATCTCCGCTAAATTACATTTTGAAAAGTCCGGGCTCTCTTTCGCTCCATTTATCCCAAGCCAACCATTTCTTTTTTCCTTTTTCAAACTCGTCTAGTAAGTTAGGTCTAATCAATTCCTCTATTGTTTTTCCACTAACTCCTATATACATACTATCCGTATCCATCTGTATTAATTCAAAGTCTTCTCTTTTTACGTATTTGTCTAGAAATTCGTAGTAAAATTCCAACATTCTCAATTTAGCTAGCTGATAAACCGCTATTCCAAAATGGAAGGGTCTCTTTACTGCACACCTGGGTTTTCTTGAAGATATTTCGTACGCATCTCCTATCTCTGCCAAATCGTCAAAGAATGCAGATCTTAATGCTTTGTCAACACAGGTTTCGTCTTGCGTATATGTCGTATTTAAATGTCTCTCTGTTGCCTCTATCATTTTTCCACAACACGAGTTTCCTAATAATTTCATTATATCCGCTACTGGTTTCTTATTTGGTTCTACATTGCCTGTTCGTCTTGCGGCTGTAACTTCTTTTGCGAACAATTTGAACGGTTTTCCACTAATATAATCTATAACCCGATGAACTCCAGTTATTTCTAGGTCGTGTTTTAGATACCATTTCAATAGTGGTGCGTACAGCAATACTTTAGTGGCGGTCATAGATCCCACCAATTTGTTTCCATCTCCTCTAGTTCGGCCAGTATCTTTTAAATATTTTAATGTGTGTGCGGGAACTTCATCAACCTTTACCATCTCTCTAACCGACTGAGCTAGCCGGGCACGAATACACACTTCCTCCCCACAGTGAGTTACATACCGTGACATACTTCCCCGCCAAATTGGAATTCGTCCCCTAATTCTATATTTAATTCGTCTCTGAATTCCATATTTTTGGTACATATTGGGTAATATATCAGTCACGGTCCCTCGTTGGGCGTCAAATGTCACAGGGTGAGAACCACTGACCAATATTGACAAGATTACCGCTGCTGGGTGTGTACATGTTCAGAACCATTGACCAATATTGACAAGATTACCACAGCTGGTATTGACAAGATTACCGCAACTGGGTGTGTACATGTATAGAACAATTGACCAATATTGACAATATTACCGCAGCTGGGTGTGTACATGTTCAGAAACATTGACCAATATTGACAAGATTACCACAGCCGGGTGTGTACATGTTCAGAACCATTGACCAATATTGAAAAGATTAACGCAGCTGGGTGTGTACATGGTCAGAACCATTGACCAATATTGACAAAATTACCGCAGCTGGGTGCGTACATGTTCAGAATCATTGACCAATATTGGGAAGATTACCACGGCTGGGTGTGTACATGTTCAGAACCATTGACCAATATTGGCAAGATTACCGCAGCTAGATGTGTACATGTTCTAACCATTGACCAATATTGACAAGATTAACGCAGCTGGGTGTGTACATGTTCAGAAACATTGACCAATATTGACAAGATTACTGCAGCTGGTTGTGTACATGTTCAGAACTCTGACCAATATTGACAAGATTACCACAGCTGGGTGTGTACATGTTCAGAACCATTGACCAATATAGACAAGATTACCGCGTACATGTTCAGAACTATTGACCAATATTGACAAGATTGCCGCAGCTGGGTATGTACATGTTAGAATCATTGACCAATATGGACAAGATTAACGCAGCCAGGTGTGTACCTGTTCAGAACCATTGACCAATATTGACAAGATTACGCAGCTGGGTGTGTATCTGTTCAGAACCATTGATCAACATTGACTAGATTACCGCAGCCGGGTATGTACATGTTCAGAATCATTGACCAATATTGACAAGATTACCGCAGCTGGGTGTGTACATGTTCAGAACCATTGATCAATATTGACAAGATTACCGCAGCTGGGTGTGTACATGTTAGAACAATTGACCAATATTGACAAGATTACCGCAGCTGGGTGTGTACATGTTTAGAACCATCATATAAGTATCCCATCATATTACATTAACCTAAATGTTAGATTCTTTACTGTTCACGCACCATGTTTTATTACTCTAGTGTATTAAGAGTTTATTACACTTGCGAGTTGTAATACACAGTCTTATTACACTGCACAAGACGCAATAATCTGTAATTAGTGCAAGGTGAGACTACGTATAAAGACTATCGTTAACTTTTATTTTACAAAGTCACAATTATTTTAATAATTTTGCTCTGGATTCCGCCAATATTTGACGTCCTCAGTGGACAATTTTTGCACATTCATGTTGGACAACGCGATAGGGAAGCTTTTATCAAATCCTGGATCATATCCTTTATCTGGGCTGTGCACACAGTCACGTGGTTGATGAGTAAGCATAAAATGTGGTCTGCCACGACATAATGGGACTAACTGTTTAACACTTGGAAAGCGGGAAACGAAAGTGTCGTCTGCTGTTGTTTGTTATTTTGGCTGTTTTCTCAATGGAAACATGGTATGGCAGCACATGAGGATCATTTCCTTTGGTAATGATTCTACTCTGCTGCAAATAATTGTTTTTAGTTAAGTGAAATGGAAATTATAACTAAACAGCATTCAGAATTGAAAGGGTTAACATGTGAGTTGGGAACGTCATGCAGCGCGATACAGTTCTAAGATCTTCGTTTAACAAATGGTAGTGTGAATTTGTCACCAACTGTATAGCAAACAGTGTAGCCACAGATCAGACCGCGTATATGCGCGGCTGATCTGAAGCTAAACTGGTTGCACACGAAATTAGGGGAGTTTTTCTCTCACTATGCTTGTGATACGACACTCGTGTGTTGTAGCAACGGCATGTCGGTGGGGGTAATCCTTCCAATTGATGTTTAAACGTCGGACAATAGACACACATATTACGGAGTACACGGTATGATATAAAGTTCAAAATGGCTTGTGTTGATGGCTCGAATTCTACTGGAAAGACGCCGAAGGTGGACAGGAAATACAAATGTAATCCGTGTAAAGAATCCGGGTCTACCAAAGACGCCATTATATATTGTCGGAACTGTGACGAATTTATGTGCGAGTCTTGCGCATCACTTCACAAGGTGTTCAAACTGTCGCGAGATCATGCACTGGATTTAGTAAGTGACATGGGAACTGAAGGACGAGCCGGGGCACTTAAGCTCCCCCTACCACACTGTGCCGACCACGAGGGTAAATTGGTGGATTTATATTGTGAAAAACACGAGAGAATCTTCTGTAGTTCCTGCCGGTTGACGAAGCACAGAAAATGCAAGGTGGTGTCCGTACGTAACATGGCAAATGAGCATACATCCGGCCGACAACTGTCCGCTGCTCTCGAGTCGATGACCGCTATGAAAAGCAGGATTGAGACTCTCAAAGGTGACAGGGAGAAAGCTATTGAAGCTTTAACAAATCTGGAAAGGTCGTGTGTCGCAGATATCCAAACGTTCAAGACTAAATTGATAGAACTGATAGGGCGGCTTGAAAGGGAAATGCTTGAAGCTATGAAGAAGGTCGTTGGACCAAAGATGGCTGTTCTGCGTGAGCATGTTAATACGTGTGATGTCCTATTGCCACAGGTGTCTGCTCACATGAAGGACGCCGATGACGCGACATCAGTCGATGATCACATGACGAGTGTGCTTGTCGCTCACAGACTGCGTAAGACTCGACGTACGGCGGAAACAGCACTAGCCGAGATAGAACCGAAGGTAAATCTAGTTAACTTGACATTTGTACCGGCACCCACCCTATCCGATTGCTTGACAAGCGTCGATCGGTTTGGCAGACTGCAGATTACTCCCGGACTGGTGACATCGCTATCTGTCACGTCCGACAGTCTACATGAATCAAAGCCTACCGATATGCAAGTTTCAATGCAAGTTGTCTCGTCCGACAATCTGCATGTATCAAAGCCTCTTACCGATATGCAAATTGTCTCGTCCAACAGTATACATGTATCAAAGCCTACCGATATGCAAGCTGTCTCGTCCGACAGTCTACATTTATCAAAGCCTCTTACCGATATGCAAGTTGTCTCGTCCGACAGTCTACATGTTTCAAAGCCTCTTACCGATATGCAAGTTGTCTCGTCCGACAGTCTACATGTATCAAAGCCTCTTACCGATATGCAATTGTCTCGTCCGACAGTCTACATGTATCAAAGCCTGTTACCGATATGCAAGTTGTCTCGTCCGACAGTCTACATGTATCAAAGCCTGTTACCGATATGCAAGTTGTCTCGTCCGACAGTCTACATGTATCAAAGCCTTTTACTGATATGCAAGTTGAAAGATCAACACGGATAGACACGGGGTCTGACAGCATAACCGGTTCAGCAATATTGGCGGATGGACAGGTGGTATTAGTTGGCCGATCAGAAAATCAAGTTATTCTGCTGGATAAAATGTTATCCATCAAATCAAAATTGGAGTTAGCAGACGAACCATGGGACGTGGCCACGGACGTGTCCGGTGATGTCATCGTGTCGTTGCCGCGGAGTAAGAAGCTGCAGTGGATCGACGTGGGCCGCGGACTCCGGGCGGGCCGCACAGTCACCACCAAGTTGTCGTGTTACGGCGTGGCTGTCCACGCCGGGGAGGTGTACACCACCATGAAGGAATACGGCTACTGGGGCGGCCACGGGGGGCGCAGCTACGGGAGGGGGGGCGGCTACGGCGGCTACGGCCGCTACGGCGGCTACGGCGGCGGAGGGGGCGGCTACGGCAGCAGAGGGGGCGGCTACGGCGGCGGAGGGAGCGTCTACGGAGGGTGCGGCTACAAAGAAGTGGTCGGCTACGGGGGCTGCTACGGGTGGCGGGGCTACGGGAACAAGAAATGGGGCGGATGCAGGGCCTATCGGTGCGGCTGCGTCCTGGTGCTGGATGGACTCGGGGTGGAGATACGACAGATTCAGCTGGATGCCTCCATGTGTGTATATCCACAATACGTTACCGTGAGCTCTATAGGATTTATTTTTATATCCGACCGGGATCAACATGGCGTCACTTGCTTCACCCCAGCAGGAGACGTCGTGTACGACACTAAAGCCGGGGACATACGTGATCCACACGGAATGCTAGCAGACGACAGTGGAAACCTGGTTGTTTGCTTTCGGAAGTCTAACGACATTGTTGTGCTGGGGAAGGACGGCCGCCGCCGCAAGACATTCCTGTCGTCTGCTGACGGCGTGAAGTCGCCGACCTCCATATCGTACAGACGGAGTGACAACATGCTTATCGTCACAATGGAGAATAAAACACCCAGTTGTATCGCATACAAACTCAAATGAAAAGTCCTGCAGAGCATGATGTTATTAGCTGATCTAATCAGGGTTCAATATATGTCAACATTTTAGTAGTTACGGAATCTCAGGGAAAAGTGTGAGAAGTGTTGATTTCCTCCCCAACCAAATTATCCCAGTTATATTTAGCTATCATTAATATCTGATCATAGCAATACTTATGGTAGTCAAATGTAAACAATATTAATCCAGTTGAAAGAATTAACCTTTGAATATAGGTGAAGGCGCCTAGCATTACATAAATATGTAGCAAGTCAACCGAAATCTCATAAATACCCGATTTTTGGAGGCCATCTTGAAAATATGATAATTATATACTAAATATTAGTGTAGTTTACGTAAATTCTTTAATATATCCATCAGAAATGTTTTTTAACAACTTACACCAATTTCCAAGTTAAGGACCATGACCTATTGGCTCATATATTGGCAATTTTCGACTTCCGTCAAGCATAAAGTTCAATGACCTTGAAATGACCTTGAACTTGGTTTAAAAAATGGCACCCGGATTTTTTGGAAACCTTATACATGCAAGTTTATAAAAACACCGGGTGCCATAAATTTACACGAGGTGCCGGAATCTTATATGTATACCTACAATTGCCCCTGGACTAGAAGGCAAACCGACTAACTTTAGTTTACCGAACTCTGGTAGTGAAAACGTTTATTTATAGCCAAATTGTGTTATTTCGCTATATTTAAAGTTTTCAACAGAGATAGTGGCCAGAAATTAAAAATTATCCGGTTGATGTAATTTGGAAGTGATACAACAAATTTCGCGTTTGTAGATTACAGAATATAGGAGAAAAGGGTGGTTACAAACTTTTTCACAAATCGCGGATAACCAATATATTAGCCGATCTATAAATAGATCGGCTAATAATAAGGTACATTTGTTGGAAAGCTTTCGCAGTGTAATAACACGGTGCATTAAAACCAGACTACACTAGTGTAAAAAACATGTAAACGAGACCGCTATGGAAAATACATAGGGCCGTTTCTTATGAAATCAGTAAACAATTTAATAAATATCGTATCGTATTTTGTTAATTTCGCTTAATTGTTAGATTATATTCAGTGCACAAGCACATCATCATATATTGAAGTTGTAGCGGTCTTATTTGAATATGTATTCCTCGAGTGGATTATACCACTATAACTTTAATAGTCAAAGCGAGACAACTGTGATTGGCGTTGTGTAATAGCGATAACAGTTGTTATCCCCCTTGGTGTAGTGGTATTGGGGTATGTTGGCCCCAATTCAATTTGTGTCTGTATGCTGGGTATGTTATCCTGTAATTGTGCAACACGCTATGTTATGTCATTTGCTCCTCTGCTGGGGTAATGTACCTTATGCGACCAACGTTGTCCCAGATCAGCCTGCGCATCCGCGCAATGTGATCTGGGACTACGCTGGCCGCTATTCGGTCAATGTAGCGAAGTTTATGTCACCGAATAACCATGTTTGATAAGATTGTTGATTGTCTGGTTGTAGGAATGAACGTTTGTGCTTTTGAATCATGTAAATGCAATATATTAGTGATCCCACACATAGGATCATGTTTTTCGCTGGGTATAGACATATTATACAAATATACAATTCAATTATATTTTCCTGTTCTGGGGTCCGTTTCAATAAACTTCGTACGACAATGAAGTTCGTAATGACAAACGTGAAATCTACAACAGCATTTACACTGACAGCTGATGTTGGCAAATCATTCGTGGTTGTGTTAACATTTAAGGGTGTATTCACATACTAGTAGGAGGGTGGTGGTAGCATTATGGAACCACGTTAATGTCAGGAGGAAATTAATAACAAGCTTCGTACAAGCTTATTAATCGTACGAAGTTTAGTGAGACGGGTCCATCAACGTCCGAGTATAACCGAGACACGGGGCCTTTAACATGAGAAAGCCAATCGTGATCCGAGATTATAAAGCCCGCCGAGTACGTTGTGGATCAAGCAGTTTCATTGGCCGAGACTGAGCACAGCTCAGCCTCGGCCAATCAAACTTCCTACTCCATCTGGTTACTGTCTGTTTCAGTAGTTTATGCTGTATTCAATTATTTATTACCACGTATCGTGATAGACAGGGGAGATAATCTGATGACGTATTTCCGCTACAACTCTATCAGGTGGTGTAAGTTTTGAGACAAACCATGTGAGTTCGTACCACAGAAGATGTGCGATAAATCTCAATGAAATATATTTACAAATAATTACGATATTTTCCGTATATGACGTCGGAATTTGATGAAATGTTCAGAGCTAATGTGGAATAGAATTTCCTCCTATTTGCTACGTAAGTTCGTCAATTTTCCTGGTCATTTACAGAAAATATCGGAGTCTCTGTAAATATGTTTCATGAACAATGGTACATCTCCTTAGGTACAGAATCCACGTTTGTGAACCACAATCGTCATTTGTCATGGAGTGATGTACTAGACGTTTAGCATTTTCTACACAGGACACTAGATACATTAATTGCAGAAAATAAAACTAGTGACATTGGATTGCAAAAACGAAATTTTTTCGGAACGACATTTATCTTTTCAGGTTTTATACAAACTGGTATTTTCATGTGACTCAATCATAGATACAACGGGGTTCAGAAATATTGTACACATCTACATTTAAATTCCGTTTTATTATTCAGTTCCATCACATTCCGCGCATGTCTTAGGCCCAGTGCCTTTAACGACTTCAGAAGTCTTACAATGTCTGTCTATAGTACCCCAGTCCCAAGCATCCTGTCGATTCCGCCGACGGCATTGTGTGCCGAATGGTTGAGTCATCAGGGTTAGTCATGTTGTTGAGTTTGATGCCCGGCTCGGGAACATAATCCCTGTGAGTTTTATTGCACTTCAGTAGTCCTGCTAGCTTTGTGATATTTTTCTCCAAAATGTCGACGTTGTCCGAAGATTCTGAAAGAAAATCAGGAATTGTCATTTACAATGTTTTATTTTATAATCTTGTTGCCCTTCACGACAAAAAAAGGGGCTTATTATTTGCTTGACCAGTGTACATGTAGCTCTTGACCAGCTCGATATATCACACTCGTACAACGATTGATTTATTGATTACATGTAATTGCGTGTTTTTACTTTAATGCGGGTCAAATGTGTTACAAACGAACAGTGTAGTCCCAGATCAGGCTGCGCGGATGCCCAGTCTGATCTGGGTCTACACTGTCGACAACTGGAGCCCTTTTTATGTAGGCGGTCACTTAGTACTAATCTTATTACTTTTAGCAGTGAGGCTAAGTGGCTCTGGTGTCGTGAAGACCTGGCACTAGTCAGGTTATTCTAATTTCAGGACTGAATATATTTTCTTTTGTAAATATTCAGTTCTGACATTTGGATTTTACACCACTCACAAAAGGTGCAATATGGGATTCGACCCTGTCTAAAATGACCTTAGCTTTTGACAGGCCGTTAAACACAAATATATAAATACATATATAATCCAGGCGGTCAGATATTTGCATGTACACGTGTAGAAATGTCTATACAATTATACAATGTTATGTATTCTAACATCGCATCTTTCATCTGTGTATGTACATATACTTGGCCGCGTTAAAACGTTGTTGGGGTTTATTTGCATGTACACGTGTAGAAATGTCTATACAATTATACAATGTTATGTATTCTAACATCGCATCTTTCATCTGTGTATGTACATATACTTGGCCGCGTTAAAAAACGTTGTTGGGGTTTAATTTTTCGGTTAGTATTTGTGACTGGAGAACTTACGCTTACTCATTTGTGACCAGTCCAGCGCTTTTTGTTATCAGTATGACTGGATAAACGTGGCTTATGACATTTAGGACCAGTCCAGTACACAACCTGTGAATATGACTGGATAAACGGGGCTTATGACATTTAGGACCAGTCCAGTAACTTACATGTCAATGTGACTGGATAAACGGGGCTTATGACATTTATGACCAACTTACATGTCAATGTGACTGATAAACGGGGCTTATGACATTTAGGACCAGTCCAGTAACTTACATGTCAATGTGACTGGATAAACGGGGCGGGGTTATGACATTTTGACCAACTTACATGTCAATGTGACTGGATAAACGGGGCTTATGACATTTAGGACCAGTCCAGTAACTTGCATGTCAATGTGACTGTATAAACGGGGCTTATGCCATTTAGGACCAGTCCAGCGCCTTATTTGTCAATATGAGTGGATAAACGGGGCTTATGACATTTAGGACCAGTTCAGCACCTTGCCTTTCAATATGACTGGATAAACGGGGCTTATGACATTTAGGACCAGTCCAGCACCTTGCCTTTCAATATGACTGGATAAACGGGGCTTATGACATTTAGGACCAGTCCAGCACATAACCTGTGAATGTGACTGGATAAATGGGGCGTATTACATTTAGGACCAATCCAGCGCCTTATTTGTCCAATGTGACTGGATAAACGGGGCTTATTACATTTAGGACCAGTCCAGCACCTTACCTGTCAATATGACAAAATATATGTGCACAAATCATATACGACCAGTTAAATCACTTAATTCAGTTTTTATTGCGATTCAATATATATAATAAAATACAACACCAAGTGATTTATTGACATTAAACATATGAATGATTATAGCCGACTAAATGTAAACTAGTGAATGGTAGTGTTTACAGAGGACTTTATATTTAACATATGAATGATTAAAGCCGACTAAATGTAAACTAGTGAATGGTAGTGTTTACAGATGACTTATTTTTAACATATGAATGATTATAGCCGACTAAATGTTAAACTAGTGAATATATGTTTACAGAGGACTTTATTTGTAACATATGAATGATTATAGCCGACTAAATGGAAACTAGTGAATGGTAGTGTTTACAGGGGACTTTATATACATAACACAACAATTGAGGGATATGGCGATAGTATGCTCCTTTGCAGAAATATATCGCATGATAAAACAATACAAACGCTACCAGTCTATAGCCTAGGCATATGTTGCATAGTAACAGCAATTTAAGAGAAGTCATGCATCAATGACTGCACGAAATCATGCCCAATATGACACAGGGGTCAGCTATCAAAATTCCCATGCTCTACATGTATGTAGAGGTGTACCGCTTTGAGCTGGCGCGTTATTATTGTAAATATTATTGTAAACACGTGCTATTTTTAAATAGTTTACGTCATATATTGTAGACATGGTATTTGTATACCAGCGCAAATGCATTAACATTCGATATAATTGCTAATAATAATAACATCGTTTAGTGCTCTAGTGGGTAGATCTGCTGTTTGGTGATCGGACGGTCGTGAGTTCGAATCCTGCCAAAGGCATACATTTTTCTCTCGCTTTCACTATTTTGGCGCCAGAGGTAACGCACACATCCCCATCCCGAAACAGTCGTGCATTTACTTTTACACAACATTATAAAACACTTCACTTTGAACCTAATCATTGTGAAATGCATTCTGCACATTCGTGTGTTATTGTGAAAGTCCACCTCGACTCACTACTACAAATGCAAATATGTTATGGAGAACACCATGTCGAAAGATAAACCTCTCACTTCAGATAATAAACAAATAAATAAATAAACGTGGATGCATGTGGTTCATAATTACCATATCAATTGTTGTTACATGTAATAAAGATGCATTAAAAAGAAAACATAAAAACAATATTTAACAAAAAGTAAATATATAATAAGGCTAAAGTGAGGATCGAACGCATTGCCACCGTTGGCCGCCAGTTTACACACTGCTCCAGTATGAGAAACTGTTTTGTCAATCGCAATATATCGATCATGACTAAAGCAACGCGCCATAATAAACAGGGAAATACCTACAGGAATTCCATGTTTATTTATACACCAATGTTTATATAAACAAAGCATGTAAACAACGCCATGTCAGGCTGGTATACTTATACATGCATACATTTGTACATCGTTGCAATCGTCAATATCCATATCCCTCAAGTGTTGTGTTATGTATATTTAACATATGAATGATTATAGCCGACTAAATGTAAACTAGTGAATGGTAGTGTTTACAGAGGACTTTATATTTAACATATGAATGAGTATAGCCGACTAAATGGAAACTACTCTCTGTTTCACGTTAACCTGCCCAACTTTTACACCTATTTAAACACCCTAAAACTCTTATTTTTTGGCATAAAATCATTTTTCAGCAAAATTTAGCAATGAGCCATCTTTTTATTTTTTGAAATTCGGTCCTATAATGAAGTAATGGCCATAAATCAAGAATTGAATGCAGGGTTGCAATGTTAAAATGTCACGTGCGATCAGATTTTCAACATTTTTCTAGCATCGAACTGCTTGCTGGATTTCGTCATTAAAAAAAAGACACTAACCTTGTATTTATGAGAGCAAATCTTGCCAGGTTGAAAAATAAAGGAATCGAGCCTCCATTTCTCGGTGTTCGTACAAGAATTCCAGAAGAAAATGCCGAGAATTTGGTCAAAATACAACATGATGTCATCATCATCTGCTACAGCTTTCGTATCTATTGACAACGCCAAGCTGAGGTTGGCACGCTGTTCCTACCACGCAAAATTAATTGCACATATCCTCGCACATCGACACCGGTGTAAATCTACATTCTCTAATGGTATGACTTGGGAACACCATATATATGTCACTTCCTGTGAGCCAGTTTCTTTGCCGTACGAATTTCCGGCGGACAACTTTGTTTACTAAATGCTGATTTGTTGGTGAAGGTCACGAGTTTAATCGAATCAAGTTCGTTAGCATTCACAATTTACAATACATTACGACGTATTAGCAATAGTATCAGATCGACTTGGAACCTTATGGATGAATGATATTCGCTAAATATATGAAGATTAAATGATTAATTGATATATTTTAATGCAAATTGTTTAAGTTATATGCCAGAAAATGATGTTAATACACAAATTTATTAAGAATTTGTGTTCAGTTCGTAATAATAGTTGTTGGTGTTGTTTACCGGAAGTGATTATTGCAATAGTAGTTTCTTCTTGTATTGTCAACAACTAAAATTCGGGTGAAATGAATTTATAAAGCAAAAGCCCATCCATGACTGTTTATGAAATAACTTTGTTATTAGACGGATTTTCTTGAAATAAAAAGTAGGCTCATTTCTAAAAAATAGTTTTACATTGTTTTATATAAAAAAATAAGCAGTTTGGAGTGTTTTTATAGCAATAAATCTTGGGCAGCATTTCGTGGAACAGACACTAGTGAATGGTAGTGTTTACAGAGGACTTTATATTTAACATATGCATGATTATAGCCGACTAAATGGAAACTAGTGAATGGTAGTGTTTACAGAGGACTTTATATTTAACATATGAATGATTATAGCCGACTAAATGGAAACTAGTGAATGGAAGTGTTTACAGAGGACTTGATATTTAACATAGTTTACTTTATATATGTGTGCTTTAATTGGATGTAACACAATTACACATTACCGATAATGCATTAAGTGCAGCTTTGTCAGGTGCTGGTACAATTTTTATATTAGAGTGTAATTGTACTAAACAGGGCTGCACCTTAGGATACATGCATGTACATGTGGCTGTGACTGTGGACATGTGCCTTATGGACATTTTGCCGTGAGCTCTATAGGATTTATTTTTATATCCGACCTGGATCAACATGGCGTCACTTGCTTCACCCCAGCAGGAGACGTCGTGTACAACACTAAAGCCGGGGACATACGTGATCCACACGGAATGGTAGCAGACGACAGTGGAAACCTGGTTGTTTGCTTTCGGAAGTCTAACGACATTGTTGTGCTGGGGAAGGACGGCCGCCGCCGCAAGACATTCCTGTCGTCTGCTGACGGCGTGAAGTCGCCGACCTCCATATCGTACAGACGGAGTGACAACACGCTTATCGTCACAATGAAGAATAAAACACCCAGTTGTATCGCATACAAACTCAAATGAAAAGTCCTGCAAAGCATGATGTTTTTATAGCTGATCTAATCAGGGTTCAATATATGTCAACATTTTAGTAGTTACGGAATCTCAGGGAAAAGTGTGAGAAGTGTTGATTTCCTCCCCAACCAAATTATCCCAGTTATATTTAGCTATCATTAATATCTGATCATAGCAATACTTATGGTAGTCAAATGTAAACAATATTAATCCAGTTGAAAGAATTAACCTTTGAATATAGGTGAAGGCGCCTAGCATTACATAAATATGTAGCAAGTCAACCGAAATCTCATAAATACCCGATTTTTGGCGGCCATCTTGAAAATATGATAATTATATACTGAATATTAGTGTAGTTTACGTAAATTCTTTAATAATCCATCAGAAATGTTTTTTAACAACTTACACCAATTTCCAAGTTAAGGACCATGACCTATTGGCTCATATATTGGCAATTTTCGACTTCCGTCAAGCATAAAGTTCAATGACCTTGAAATGACCTTGAACTTGGTTTAAAAAATGGCACCCGTATTTTTTGGAAACCTTATACATGCAAGTTTATAAAAACACCGGGTGCCATAAATTTACACGAGGTGCCGGAATCTTATATGTATACCTACAATTGCCCCTGGACTAGAAGGCAAACCGCCTAACTTTAGTTTACCGAACTCTTGTAGTGAAAACGTTTATTTATAGCCAAATTGTGTTATTTCGCTATATTTAAAGTTTTCAACAGAGATAGTGGCCAGAAATTAAAAATTATCCGGTTGATTTAATTTGGAAGTGATACAAAAAATTTCGCGTTTGTAGATTACAGAATATAGGAGAAAAGGGTGGTTACAAACTTTTTCACAAATCGCGGATAACCAATATATTAGCCGATCTATAAATAGATCGGCTAATAATAAGGTACATTTGTTGGAAAGCTTTCGCAGTGTAATAACACGGTGCATTAAAACCAGACTACACTAGTGTAAAAAACATGTAAACGAGACCGCTATGGAAATACATAGGGCCGTGTCTTATGAAATCAGTAAACAATTTAATAAATATCGTATCGTATTTTGTTATCGCTTAATTGTTAGATTATATTCAGTGCACAAGCACATCATCATATATTGAAGTTGTAGCGGTCTTATTTGAATATGTATTCCTCGAGTGGATTATACCACTATAACTTTAATAGTCAAAGCGAGACAACTGTGATTGGCGTTGTGTAATAGCGATAACAGTTGTTATCCCCCTTGGTGTAGTGGTATTGGGGTATGTTGGCCCCAATTCAATTTGTGTCTGTATGCTGGGTATGTTATCCTGTAATTGTGCAACACGCTATGTTATGTCATTTGCTCCTCTGCTGGGGTAATGTACCTTATGCGACCAACGTTGTCCCAGATCAGCCTGCGCATCCGCGCAATCTGATCTGGGACTACGCTGGCCGCTATTCGGTCAATGTAGCGAAGTTTATGTCACCGAATAACATGTTTGATAAGATTGTTGATTGTCTGGTTGTAGGAATGTACGTTTGTGCTTTTGAATCATGTAAATGCAATATATTAGTGATCCCACACATAGGATCATGTTTTTCGCTGGGTATAGACATATTATACAAATATACAATTCAATTATATTTTCCTGTTCTGGGGTCCGTTTCAATAAACTTCGTACGACAATGAAGTTCGTAATGACAAACGTGAAATCTACAACAGCATTTACATGACACTGATGTTGGCAAATCATTCGTGGTTGTGTTAACATTTAAGGGTGTATTCACATACTAGTAGGAGGGTGGTGGTAGCATTATGGAACCACGTTTAATGTCAGGAGGAAATTAATAACAAGCTTCGTACAGCTTATTAATCGTACGAAGTTTAGTGAGACGGGTCCATCAGCGTCCGAGTATAACCGAGACACGGGGCCTTTAACATGTGAAAGCCAATCGTGATCCGAGATTATAAAGCCCGCCGAGTACGTTGTGGATCAAGCAGTTTCATTGGCCGAGACTGAGCACAGCTCAGCCTCGGCCAATCAAACTTCCTACTCCATCTGGTTACTGTCTGTTTCAGTAGTTTATGCTGTATTCAATTATTTATTACCACGTATCGTGATAGACAGGGGAGATAATCTGATGACGTATTTCCGCTACAACTCTATCAGGTGGTGTAAGTTTTGAGACAAACCATGTGAGTTCGTACCACAGAAGATGTGCGATAAATCTCAATGAAATATATTTATAAATAATTACGATATTTTCCGTATATGACGTCGGAATTTGATGAAATGTTCAGAGCTAATGTGGAATAGAATTTCCTCCTATTTGCTACGTAAGTTCGTCAATTTTCCTGGTCATTTACAGAAAATATCGGAGTCTCTGTAAATATGTTTCATGAACAATGGTACATCTCCTTAGGTACAGAATCCACGTTTGTGAACCACAATCGTCATTTGTCATGGAGTGATGTACTAGACGTTTAGCATTTTCTACACAGGACACTAGATACATTAATTGCAGAAAATAAAACTAGTGACATTGGATTGCAAAAACGAAATATTTTCGCAACGACATTTATCTTTTCAGGTGTTATAAACATATATTAGCAAACTGGTATTTTCATGTGACTCAATCATAGATACAACGGGGTTCAGAAATATTGTACACATCTACATTTAAATTCCGTTTTATTATTCAGTTCCATCACATTCCGCGCATGTCTTAGGCCCAGTGCCTTTAACGACTTCAGAAGTCTTACAATGTCTGTCTATAGTACCCCAGTCCCAAGCATCCTGTCGATTCCGCCGACGGCATTGTGTGCCGAATGGTTGAGTCATCAGGGTTAGTCATGTTGTTGAGTTTGGTGCCCGGCTCGGGAACATAATCCCTGTGAGTTTTATTGCACTTCAGTAGTCCTGCTAGCTTTGTGATATTTTTCTCCAAAATGTCGACGTTGTCCGAAGATTCTGAAAAAAAATCAGGAATTGTCATTTACAATGTTTTATTTTATAATCTTGTTGCCCTTCACGACAAAAAAGGGGCTTATTATTTGCTTGACCAGTGTACATGTAGCTCTTGACCAGCTCGATATATCACACTCGTACAACGATTGATTTATTGATTACATGTAATTGCGTGTTTTTACTTTAATGCGGGTCAAATGTGTTACAAACGAATAGTGTAGTCCCAGATCAGGCTGCGCGGATGCCCAGTCTGATCTGGGTCTACACTGTCGACAACTGGAGCCCTTTTTATGTAGGTAAATATTCAGTTCTGACATTTGGATTTTACACCACTCACAAAAGGTGCAATATGGGATTCGAACCTGTCTAAAATGACCTTAGCTTTTGACAGGCCGTTAAACACAAATATATAAATACATATATAATCCAGGCGGTCAGATATTTGCATGTACAGGTGTAGAAATGTCTATACAATTATACAATGTTATGTATTCTAACATCGCATCTTTCATCTGTGTATGTACATATACTTGGCCGCGTTAAAACGTTGTTGGGGTTTAATTTTTCGGTTAGTATTTGTGACTGGAGAACTTACGCTTACTCATTTGTGACCAGTCCAGCGCCTTTTGTTATCAGTATGACTGGATAAACGTGGCTTATGACATTTAGGACCAGTCCAGTACACAACCTGTGAATATGACTGGATAAACGTGGCTTATGACATTTAGGACCAGTCCAGTAACTTACATGTCAATGTGACTGGATAAACGGGGCTTATGACATTTATGACCAACTTACATGTCAATGTGACTGGATAAACGGGGCTTATGACATTTAGGACCAGTCCAGTAACTTACATGTCAATGTGACTGGATAAACGGGGCTTATGACATTTATGACCAACTTACATGTCAATGTGACTGGATAAACGGGGCTTATGACATTTAGGACCAGTCCAGTAACTTACATGTCAATGTGACTGGATAAACGGGGCTTATGACATTTTGACCAACTTACATGTCAATGTGACTGGATAAACGGGGCTTATGACATTTAGGACCAGTCCAGCGCCTTATTTGTCAATATGACTGGATAAACGGGGCTTATGACATTTAGGACCAGTCCAGTAACTTGCATGTCAATGTGACTGGATAAACGGGGCTTATGACATTTAGGACCAGTCCAGCGCCTTATTTGTCAATATGAGTGGATAAACGGGGCTTATGACATTTAGGACCAGTTCAGCACCTTGCCTTTCAATATGACTGGATAAACGGGGCTTATGACATTTAGGACCAGTCCAGCACCTTGCCTTTCAATATGACTGGATAAACGGGGCTTATGACATTTAGGACCAGTCCAGCACATAACCTGTGAATGTGACTGGATAAATGGGGCGTATTACATTTAGGACCAATCCAGCGCCTTATTTGTCAATGTGACTGGATAAACGGGGCTTATTACATTTAGGACCAGTCCAGCACCTTACCTGTCAATATGACAAAATATATGTGCATCAAATATATACGACCAGTTAAATCACTTAATTCAGTTTTTATTGCGATTCAATATATATAATAAAATACAACACCAAGTGTTTTATTGACATTAAACATATGAATGATTATAGCCGACTAAATGTAAACTAGTGAATGGTAGTGTTTACAGAGGACTTTATATTTAACATATGAATGATTATAGCCGACTAAATGTAAACTAGTGAATAGTAGTGTTTACAGAGGACTTTATTTGTAACATATGAATGATTATAGCCGACTAAATGGAAACTAGTGAATGGTAGTGTTTACAGGGACTTTATATACACAAACAATTGAGGGATATGGCGATAGTATGCTCCTTTGCAGAAATATATCGCATGATAAAACAATACAAACGCTACCAGTCTATAGCCTAGGCATATGTTGCATAGTAACAGCAATTTAAGAGAAGTCATGCATCAATGACTGCACGAAATCAATGCCCAATATGACACAGGGGTCAGCTATCAAAATTCCCGTGCTCTACATGTATGTTAGAGGTGTACCGCTTGAGCTGGCGCGTTATTATTGTAAATATTATTGTAAACACGTGCTATTTTTAAATAGTTTACGTCATATATTGTAGACATGGTATTTGTATACCAGCGCAAATGCATTAACATTCGATATAATTGCTAATAATAATAACATCGTTTAGTGCTCTAGTGGGTAGATCTGCTGTTTGGTGATCGGACGGTCGTGAGTTCGAATCCTGCCAAAGGCATACATTTTTCTCTCGCTTTCACTATTTTGGCGCCAGAGGTAACGCACACATCCCCATCCCGAAACAGTCGTGCATTTACTTTTACACAACATTATAAAACACTTCACTTTGTACCTAATCATTGTGAAATGCATTCTGCACATTCGTGTGTTATTGTGAAAGTCCACCTCGACTCACTACAAATGCAAATATGTTATGGAGAACACCATGTCGAAAGATAAACCTCTCACTTCAGATAATAAACAAATAAATAAATAAACGTGGATGCATGTGGTTCATAATTACCATATCAATTGTTGTTACATGTAATAAAGATGCATTAAAAAGAAAAAGAAAACATAAAAACAATATTTAACAAAAAGTAAATATATATAATGGCTAAAGTGAGGATCGAACGCATTGCCACCGTTGGCCGCCAGTTTACACACTGCTCCAGTATGAGAAACTGTTTTGTCAATCGCAATATATCGATCATGACTAAAGCGACGTGCCATAATAAACAGGGAAATACCTACAGGAATTCCATGTTTATTTATACACCAATGTTTATATAAACAAAGCATGTAAACAACGCCATGTCAGGCTGGTATACTTATACATGCATACATTTGTACATCGTTGCAATCGTCAATATCCATATCCCTCAAGTGTTGTGTTATGTATATTTAACATATGAATGATTATAGCCGACTAAATGTAAACTAGTGAATGGTAGTGTTTACATAGGACTTTTTATTTAACATATGCATGATTATAGCCGACTAAATGGAAACTAGTGAATGGTAGTGTTTACAGAGGACTTTATATTTAACACATGAATGATTATAGCCGACTAAATGGAAACTAGTGAATGGAAGTGTTTACAGAGGACTTGATATTTAACATAGTTTACTTTATATATGTGTGCTTTAATTGGACAAACATCTGACAAAGCCGGGTTTGTTGACTTGGCGCCCAGTCTATACACTTATCAAACTGTACATCCGTGCGGTCACAACGGGGTCTACACGATTTCTCATTACGTGGATGTAACACAATTACACATTATCGATAATGCATTAAGTGCAGCTTTGTCAGGTGCTGGTACAATTTTTATATTAGAGTGTAATTGTACTAAACAGGGCTGCACCTTAGGATACATGCATGTACATGTGGCTGTGACTGTGGACATGTGCCTTATGGACATTTTGCTGCTCAGTGTAGCTCCTGATCAAACGGCACACGCATGTAGCCCGATATCAATCTATATTAACTGTTAGAAGCATAACGGGTGTTTTATTGGTGGAATAGCGAACAGTGTAGCTCCTGATCAAACGGCACACTCATGTAGCCCGACATCAAGCTATATTAACTGTTAGAAGCATAACGGGTGTTTCATTGATGGAATAGAAAACAGTGTAGATCCTGATCAGACTGTGCGGATGCACAGGCTGATCTGGATCTACACTGGTCACAAAACCCACAAGCCCACAAGCCCCATTTTTCCAGCCACAGCCATATATGTATCTGTTTTTGTTGTAGATATGCCCGGATGTAAATATGAACGTGTATTAACGTTGTATTATTCTGTACTTGTACTTCATTATGGCAGTGGATTTGTGTCTATGTCAAACACCATATTTCCGTTTGAATATCGCATAGTTGCATTCGATTATTAAATAAATATTAAAATAGTTTGTAAATGCGCCATATATAGACAAATATAATGAACGTAAACACAGCTTGTGTATAATGATAGCTTATATATTCGATATGATAATTATACAATCATTCGATTGCTTAAAAATGTACTGTCAGTATATCAAGCATTAATGGCATCTCATTTAACCATTGAGGCATTGAGGGGAAAAAACATGCGCTTGTGGATAAGCGTCAATTTCTAATTATATCATTATTAGATTGATTTGTGGTGGTTGGTTGGGAAAAAGCGAAGATGAACTTCAACCTTACTGGAATCCTGTACATTTTATGTTTGGATTTCGTGTTATTTGAGAGTTGAATCCGCTAATACCCATTATACAAGTAGTAAGATTAGTACTTGTCATATTACTTTTAGGGAGTGGGGCTAAGTGACTGGTGTGGTGAGAACCTGGCACCAAATAAGGTTATTCTAATTTCATGGCTGAACATTATATTTTTTTTCTGTAAATATTCATTTCTGATTTTGGGATTTTGCTCCATCCATAAGTGAAATATGGTATTCGACCCCGTTAACCCTGATTAAGTACAAAACCGCAATAGCTGGACATTTCCTATTTGGTATGTCGTTTCTTTATCCTGTGCAGATGCGCGAAGTCAATTTCGATTTTTGATTTTGTCTCCAGGCCATGGATTATCTCCCCTTTTTGGACTTACAATTTCTATTATTAGAAGTAAAACTTTTAAACATTATAGCGGGGCACTTGATAGTTGGCATGTGGCATCCTTATGATGTGCAGGTGAGCAAAGAGATTTCGATTTTTTTATTTGACCCCTGGGCCATGGATTCTCTCCCCATCATATACGTCATATTCAGTATGTGGCTTCCGTATGGTTTGTAGATGCGCAAAGTGAATTTAGATTTTTGATTTGCTTCCCGGCTCATGGATTGTCTCCCCGTTTCCGACTTTGAAATTTGGAAAATTGGGTATAGTGTGATGGCGCGCCATCGACATTTCTCTCGTTTTATAATGATCAAAGGCATAAACTACAGCATGTATGGTTAAAATATACTAGTCCAATGTTCTGACAGGACAGGCTAAATTGACTTTAGCTTAAAATTCAACTTTAAATGAAATAAATATTTATTTACTGATTACCGTTTCCAAAATGTGTGTTTCAAAAATCCCAGATTTTACCGCAAAATTAAAAACTGTAGAATTCCGTAAATTTGTAGAAAATGTTCTAAACTTTATTGGAACGTGCTACCATGATTAAGATCATATCCGTACTACAAAAGTGAACTTTTTCGTTGGACAATAATCACCAAAAGTGAGATTTATCAAAATTACGATTTTTAAAAATGAACTTTAATTGTCGTCTTGTTCTGGAGATATACACATTTTTTTTCATTTTAAGCCGACGTCTGATTAGGCTGTTCAGTAAGAACATTGGGCCAGTATACATGTATTTAAATAATCTAATATACAAGCTATCATTATATACCAGCTGTATTGAATCTCGATATGTTTGTTCATATAAGGAGCATTTACAAAATAGTGTTAACATTTATTGAACAATCTAATGCAGCTAAGTGAAATAATCAAATGAAAATATGTGGTTTGAACATAGACCCAATTCCACTGACATACTGTATATATTACTGTTTGCTGGTGAGTACTTCACCTTTATCAGTGTTTCCCCACCCATGGGGGTGCAAGCCTGGAAATTGTACGAATTAAATCCCCGACTGTCTACATCCCGCCTTACGGAATTGCATTTCTGTCTAATTATGTCTAATTCCCGTGGAGTGAGTTGCGTTTTCCTGCCTAGCAGTACTAGCTAATATCTTCATCAGCAAACGTTATGAATGTGCAATTATTACTGCTGCAGATTGATTGCTGTCTAATTTCCCACCCCACCGCCACCACCACCACCACCGCCCCATGAAATACATTGATTGGCGCATGATTGCAGAGACATTGCGAAATTAAACTTCCCACAGGTGGCCGGCTTCATGATAGGATCATATATAGAGGATACCAGTTCAGCGTCTTATCATATCAAGTTTATCAGGCAAGGCTAGGAAACGCGTAGGAATTCCGAGGCTTGCCGAGGAATTCGTACCGTTTCCCAGCCGAACCTGATAAACTTTATATAAACGGAAACCTACTGGTATTCTATTTATCAGGTAACGTTATACACCAGCCAATTAAGTTCATGTTTGATACAACAGTATGTTATCAGTCAGTACGTATTCCGCCAATACGAAGTCCGTTACCTGATAACATATATACATGTACATTATCATTTAGATATTATGTAGAACCCAGATGCAAAGCTTATGTAAACACGTTTATGTCATAATTTTATTTGAATAAAACAAATGTGTAGTCGTATTTTAGTCAAAGTTTATTATTATATTCCTATACATAAATCGCTGTTGCACTGTGAAAATAATAGACGATCTTACATGAATGGTGATGTGATATGATATTTATTAAACGAGTTTACTGATATCATCAGAAACGAGGCTGTGCCGAGTGTAACACATACAATCTTAAATCAACACGAGTGTTAGATTATATTTATTGTATAAGCACGTCATCGTAATGTGAAGCTGTACTGATTACCTAGAATGTTTTCAGTAGAGGGCGCATTTGTATATTTATTACACTAGTGTATTATAATTTTTAATACAACATATCATTACAATGTGGGATTATATTTATTGTATGAACATTTTAATATACCGTGGTAGTACAGAATGTGAAAGCCCATTTTATGCAATAATAGTGATTACATTGTACTGAAATGACAAAAAAACCTAACGGTGTAGATCCAGATGAGCCGGCTCGTAACGATGGTTTACCATTGCAACACTATACACCCCTATCATAATGTTTACAAACAGTGTAGATCCAGATGAGCCGACTCGTAACGATGGTTTACCATTTCAACACTACACACCCCTATCATAATGTTTACAAACAGTGTAGATCCAGATGAGCCGGCTCGTAACGATGGTTTACCATTTCAACACTATACACCCCTATCATAATGTTTACAAACAGTGTAGATCCAGATGAGCCGGCTCGTAACGATTGTTTATGATTCCAACTACACACACACCCCTCATAATGTTTTGCAAGCAGTGTAGCTCCAGATGAGCCGGCTCGTAACGATGGTTTAACATTCCAACACTACACACCCCTATCATAATGTTCGCAAACAGTGTAGATACAGATGAGCCGGCTCGTAACGATGGTTTACCATTCCAACACTACACACCCCTATCATAATGTTTACAAACAGTGTAGATCCAGATGAGCCGGCTCGTAACGATGGTTTACCATTCCAAAACTACACACCCCTATCATACTGTTTGCAAACAGTGTAGATCCAGATGAGCCGGCTCGTAACGATGGTTTACCATTCCAACACTACACACCCCTATCATAATGTTTACAAACAGTGTAGATCCAGATGAGCCGACTCGTAACGATCTTTTACCATTCCAACACTACACACCCCTATCATAATGTTTACAGTGTAGATCCAAATGAGCCGGCCCGTTACGATGGTTTACCATTCCAACACTACACACCCCTATCATAATGTTTACAAACTGTGTAGATCCAGATGAGCCGGCTCGTAACGATGGTTTACCATTCCAACACTACACACCCCTATCATAATGTTTACAAACAGTGTAGATCCAGATGAGCCGGCTAGTAACGATGGTTTATGATTCCAACACTACACACCCCTATCATAATGTTTACAAACAGTGTAGATCCAGATGAGCCGGCTCGTAATGATTGTTTATGATTCCAACACTACACACCCCTATCATAATGTTTGCAAACAGTGTAGATCCAGATGAGCCGGCTCGTAACGATGGTTTACCATTCCAACACTACACACCCCTATCATAATGTTTACAAACAGTGTAGATCCAGATGAGCCGGCTCGTAACGATGGTTTACCATTCCAAAACTACACACCCCTATCATAATGTTTGCAAACAGTGCAGATCCAGATGAGCCGGCTCGTAACGATGGTTTACCATTTCAACACTACACACCCCTATCATAATGTTTACAAACAGTGTAGATCCAGATGAGCCGGCTCGTAACGATGGTTTACCATTTCAACACTACACACCCCTATCATAATGTTGACAAACAGTGTAGATCCAGATGAGCCGGCTCATAACGATGGTTTACCATTTCAACATTACACACCCCTATCATAATGTTCGCAAACAGTGTAGATCCAGATGAGCCGGCTCGTAACGATGGTTTACCATTTCAACACTACACACCCCTATCATAATGTTCGCAAACAGTGTAGATCCAGATGAGCCGGCTCGTAACGACGGTTTACCATTCCAACACTACACACCCCTATCATAATGTTTGCAAACAGTGTAGATCCAGATGAGCCGGCTCGTAACGATGGTTTACCATTCCAACACTACACACCCATATCATAATGTTTACAAACAGTGTAGATCCAGATGAGCCGGCTCGTAACGATGGTTTACCATTCCAAAACTACACACCCCTATCATAATGTTTGCAAACAGTGTAGATCCAGATGAGCCGGCTCGTAACGATGGTTTACCATTTCAACACTACACACCCCTATCATAATGTTTACAAACAGTGTAGATCCAGATGAGCCGGCTCGTAACGATTGTTTACCATTTCAACACTACACACCCCTATCATAATGTTGACAAACAGTGTAGATCCAGATGAGCCGGCTCATAACGATGGTTTACCATTTCAACACTACACACCCCTATCATAATGTTCGCAAACAGTGTAGATCCAGATGAGCCGGCTCGTAACGATGGTTTACCATTCCAACACTACACACCCCTATCATAGTGTTTGCAAACAGTGTAGATCCAGATCAGCCGGCTCGTAACGATGGTTTACCATTTCAACACTACACACCCCTATCATAATGTTTACACACAGTGTAGATCCAGATGAGCCGGCTCGTAACGATGGTTTACCATTCCAAAACTACACACCCCTATCATAGTGTTTGCAAACAGTGTAGATCCAGATCAGCCGGCTCGTAACGATGGTTTACCATTTCAACACTACACACCCCTATCATAATGTTTACAAACAGTGTAGATCCAGATGAGCCGGCTCGTAACGATGGTTTACCATTTCAACACTACACACCTCTATCATAATGTTTGCAAACAGTGTAGATCCAGATGAGCCGACTCGTAACGATGGTTTACCATTTCAACACTACTCACCCCTATCATAATGTTTACAAACAGTGTAGATCCAGATGAGCCGGCTCGTAACGATGGTTTACAATTCCAACACTGCACACCCCTATCATAATGTTTACAAACAGTGTAGATCCAGATGAGCCGACTCGTAACGATGATTTACCATTCCAACACTACACACCCCTATCATAATGTTTGCAAACAGTGTAGATCCAGATGAGCCGGCTCGTAACGATGGTTTACCATTCCAACGCTACATACCCCTTTCATAATGTTTGCAAACAGTGTAGATCCAGATCAGCCGGCTCGTAACGATGGTTTACCATTTCAACACTACACACCCCTATCATAATGTTTACAAACAGTGTAGATCCAGATGAGCCGGCTCGTAACGATGGTTTACCATTTCAACACTACACACCTCTATCATAATGTTTGCAAACAGTGTAGATCCAGATGAGCCGACTCGTAACGATGGTTTACCATTTCAACACTACTCACCCCTATCATAATGTTTACAAACAGTGTAGATCCAGATGAGCCGGCTCGTAACGATGGTTTACAATTCCAACACTGCACAACCCTATCATAATGTTTACAAACAGTGTAGATCCAGATGAGCCGACTCGTAACGATGATTTACCATTCCAACACTACACACCCCTATCATAATGTTTGCAAACAGTGTAGATCCAGATGAGCCGGCTCGTAACGATGGTTTACCATTCCAACGCTACATACCCCTTTCATAATGTTTGCAAACAGTGTAGATCCAGATGAGCCGGCACGTAACGATGGTTTACCATTCCAACACTATACATCTAATGTTTACAAACAGTGTAGATCCAGATGAGCCGACTCGTAACGATCTTTTACCATTCCAACTCTACACACCCCTATCATAATGTTTACAAACTGTGTAGATCCAGATGAGCCGGCTCGTAACGATGGTTTATGATTCCAACACTACACACCCCTATCTTAATGTTTGCAAACAGTGTAGATCCAGATGAGCCGGCTCGTAACGATGGTTTACCATTCCAACACTACACACCCCTATCATAATGTTTACAAACAGTGTAGATCCAGATGAGCCGGCTCGTAACGATGGTTTATGATTCCAACACTACACACCATTATCATAATGTTTACAAACTGTAGATCCAGATGAGCCGGCTCGTAATGATTGTTTATGATTCCAACACTACACACCCCTATCATAATGTTTGCAAACAGTGTAGATCCAGATGAGCCGGCTAGTAACGATGTTTTCCATTGCCAAAACTACACACCCCTCATAATGTTTAAACAAAGTGTAGATCCAGATGAGCCGGCTAGTAACCGATGGTTTACCATTTCAACACTACAACAATAATGTTTGCAGTGTGATCAGATGCCGGCTGTAACGATGGTTTCCATTTTCCAACACTACACACCCCTATCATAATGTTTGCAAACAGTGTAGATCCAGATGAGCGGCTCGTAACGATGGATGTTTCCAACACTACACAACATTAATCTAATGTTTACAAATGTAGATCAGATGAGCCGGTCGTAATGATTGTGATTCCAACACTACACCTATCTTAATGTTTGCAAACAGTGTAGATCCAGATGAGCCGGCTCGTAACGATTATTTACCATTCCAACACTACACTCCCCAATCATTTAATGTTTGCAAACAGTGTTTAGACCAGATGAGCCGGCTCGTAACGTGGGTTTCCATTCCAAAATACACACCCTATCATAATGTTTGCAAACAGTGCAGATCCAGATGAGCCGGCTCGTAAACGATGGTTTACCATTTCAACACTACACACCCTATCATAATGTTTACAAACGTGTAGATCCAGATGAGCCGGCTCGTAACGATGGTTTACCATTTCAAAACACACACACCCCTATCATATTGTTGACAAACAGTGTAGATCCAGAATGAGCTCTCTAACGATTTTTGGTTTGACCATTTCAAACATTACACACCCCTATCATAATGTTCGAAACAGTGTAGATCCAGATGAGCCGGCTCGTAACGATTGGTTTACCATTCAACACTACACAACCCCTATCATAATGTTCGAAAACAGTGTAGATACAGATGACCGGCTCGTAAATCGACGGTTTAACAACCACTCACAACCCTCATAATGTTTGCAAACATGTAGTCAGATGAGCCGGCTCGTAACGGTTTACCATTCCAACACTACACACCCTATCATAATGTTTACAAACGTGTAGAATCCAGATGAGCGGCTCGTAACGATGGTTTTTACCATTCCAAAAAACTACAGACCCCTATCATAATGTTTGCAAACAGTGTAGATCCAGATGAGCCGGCTCGTAACGATGGTTTACAAAAATACACACCCCTATCTAATGTTTACAAAACATTGTTTAGATCCAGATGAGACCGGCTCGTAACGAGGTTTACCATTTACACACACCCCTATCATAATGTTGACAAACAGTGTAGATCCAGTGAGCCGGCTCATAACGATGGTTTTACCATTTCAACACTACACACCCCTCATCTAATGTTCGCAAACAGTGTAGATCCAGATGAGCCGGCTCGTAACGATGGTTTACCATTTCCAACACACACCCCTATCATAATGTTTACACACAGTGTAGTTCCAGTGAGCGGCTTAAACGATGGTTTACCATTCCAAAAATACACACCCCTATCTAGTGTTTGAAACGTGTGATCGTCAGCCGGCTCGTAACGAGGTTTTACCATTTCAACACTACACACCCTATCATGTTTGCAAACAGTGTAGATCCAGATGAGCCGGCTCGTAAACGATTATTTATTCCAACACTACACACCCCATCATAATGTTTAACAAACAGTGTAGATCCAGATGAGCCGGCTCGTAACGATGGTTTACCATCCAAAAAACTACACACCCCTATCATAATGTTTGCAAAACAGTGCAGATCCAGATGAGCCGGCTCGTAACGATGTTTACCATTTCAACACTACACACCTATCATAAATGTTTACAAAACAGTGTAGATCCAGATGAGCCGGCTCGTAAAACGATGGTTTACCATTCCAACACTACACACCCTATCATAATGTTGACAAACAGTGTAGATCCAGTGAGCCGGCTCATACGATGGTTTACCATTTCAACTTACACACCCCTTTCATAATGTTTCGCATGTAGATCCAGATGAGCCGGCTCGTAACGATGGTTTACCATTTCAACATTACAACCTATCATAATGTTACACAGTGTTACCCGATGAGACGGCTCGTAACGATTTGGGTACATTCAATACACCCCTATCATATGTTTGCAAACAGTGTAGATCCAGATGAGCCGGGCTCGTAAACGATGGTTTACCATTTTCAACACTACACACCCCTATCATAATGTTTGCAAACAGTGTAGATCCAGATGAGCCGGCTCGTAACGTATTTAGGTTTACATTACACACCCCATCATATGTTTGCAAACAGTGTTGATCCAGATGAGCCGGTCGTAACGATGGTTTACCATTTCATACACACCCTATCATAAATGTTTGCAAACTGTGTAGATCCAGATGAGCCGGCTCGTCGGTACACGATGGTTTACCATTTCAACACCTAAACACACACCCCTATCATAATGTTTGACAAACAGTGTAGATCCAGATGAGCCGGCTCATAACGATGGTTTACCATTTCAAAACATACACACCCCTATCATAATGTTTGCAAACAGTGTAGTCCAGATGAGCCGGCTCGTAACGTTGGTTTACCATTTCAACACTCATTCCAACACTACACACCTATCATATGTTTACACAAACAGTGTAGATCCAGATGAGCCGGCTCGTAACGATGGTTTACCATTCCAACAAAACTACACACCCCTTATCATAAGTGTTTGCAAACAGTTGGTAGATCCAGATCAGCCGGCTCGTAACGATGGGTTTACCATTTCCAACACTACACACCCCTATCATAATGTTTACATACAGTTGTAGATCCAGATGAGCCGGCTCGTAACGATGGATTTACCATTCCAACCACTACACACCCCTTAATCATAATGTTTGCAAACAGTGTAGATCCAGATGAGCCGGCTCGTAACGATGGTTTACCATTTCAACCACTACACACCCCTATCATAATGTTTGCAAAACAGTGCAGATCCAGATTGAGCCGGGCTCCGTACGATGTTTTACCATTTCCAACACTACACAACCCCAATCATAATGTTTCAAACCATGTAGGATCCTGAATGGACCGTTTCTCGTAACGATGGTTTTACCATTTCAACACTACACACCCCTATCTAAATGTTTGACAAACAGTGTAGAATCCAGATGAGCCGGCTCGATAACGATGGTTTACATTTCAATTTCATAACTACACCACCCCATATCATAATGTTCGACAAACATGTAGATCCAGATGAGCCGGCTCGTTAACGATGGTTTACCATTTCAACACTAAAAAACACCCCTATCATAATGTTCGCAAACAGTGGGAAGACAGATGAAGCCGGCTGTAACGACGGTTTAAACCAACCAACACTACACCACCCCTATCATAATGTTTGCAAACAGTGTAGATCCAGATGAGCCGGCTCGTAACGATGGTTTACCATTTCCAACACTACACACCATTTCATAAAGTTTACAAACGTGTAGAATCCGATGAGCGGCCTCGTAACGATGGTGTTTTCCAATTCCAAAACTACCAACCCCTACCTCAGATTTTGCAAACATGTATCCGATGACCGGCTCGTGTAACGATGGTTTACCATTTCAACACTACACACCCCCTATCATAATGTTGACAAACAGTGTAGATCCAGATGAGCCGGCTCATAACGATGGTTTACCATTTCAACACTACACACCCCTATCATAGTGTTTGCAAACAGTGTGATCCAGATCAGCCGGCTCCGTAACGATGTTTTTACCATTTCAACACTACACACCCCTATCATGTTTACAAACAGTGGTAACCAGAATGATCCGCAACGTAACGATGGTTTACCATTTCAACACTACACACCCTCTATCAATGTTTGCAAACAGTGTAGATCCAGATGAGTCCGACTCGTAACGATGGTTTACCATTTCCAACAACTACTCACCCCTATCATAATGTTTGCAAACAGTGTAGATCCAGATGAGCCGGCATCGTAACGATGGTTTACCATTTCAACACTACTCACCCCTATCATAATGTTTACAAACAGTGTAGATTCCAGATGAGCCGGCTCGTAACGATGGTTTACCATTCCAACACTGCACAACCCCTATCATAATGTTTACAAACAGTGTAGATCCAGATGAGCCGGACTCGTAACGATAATTTTACCATTCAACACTACACACCCCTATCATAATTGTTTGCAAACAGTGTAATTCCAGATAGCCGGCTCCGTACGATGTTTACCATTCCAAACGCCGGACTACCCCTGATCATAATTTTTGCAAACAGGTTGTAGATCCAGATTTGAGCCTGCACCTAACATGGATTTACCATACTAACACCCCCTATCATAATGTTTGCAAACATGTAGGTCCCAGATGACCGGGCTCCGTACGATCGTTTATGATTCCAAAATTATACCACCCCAATCATAAATTGTACAAACAGTGTATCCAGATTTGAGCCGGACTCGTACGATCTTTTACATTCAACCCTCTACCACCCCCCATCTTAATTTTATACAACTGTGTAGATCCAATGACCGGCTCGTAACGATGGTTTTATGATTCCAACACTACACACCCCTATCATAATGTTTTGCACAGTGTAGATCCAATGACCGGCTCGTAACGATGGTTTACCATTCCAACCACTACACACCCCTATCATAATGTTTACAAACAGTAGATCCAGGAGAGCCGGCTCGTACGATGGTTTACCATTCCAAAACTACACACCCCTATCAATAGGTTTGCAAACAGTGTAGATCCAGATAGCCGGCTCGTAACGATGGTTTACCATTCCAAAACTTTACACACCCCTATCATAATGTTTGCAAACAGTGTAGATCCAGATGAGCCGGCTCGTATCGATGGGTTTACCATTTCAACACTACACACCCCTATCATCAAATGTTCGCAAACAGTGTAGGAATCCAGATGAGCCGGCTTCGTAACGATGGTTTACCATTCCAACACTACACACCCCTTCATAATGTTTCAAACAGTGTAGATCCAGATGAGCCGGCTCGTAATGATTGGTTTATGATTCCACCAACACTACACACCCCTATCATAATGTTTGCAAACAGTGTAGATCCTAGATGAGCCGGCTCGTAACGATGTTTACCATTCCAACACACACACCCCCTATCATAATGTTTACAAAAACAGTGTAGATCCAGATGAGCCGGCTCGTAACGATGGTTTACCATTTCAACACTACACACCCCTATCATAATTGTTTACAACAGTGTAGATCCAGATGAGCCGGCTCGTAACGATGGTTTTACCATTCCAAAACACTACACACCCCATATCATAATGTTTACAAACAGTGTAGATCCAGATCAGCCGGTCGTAACGATATTGTTTTACCATTTCAACACTACACACCCTTATTCATAATGTTTACAAACAGTGTGATCCAGATGAGCCGGGCTCGTAACGGATGGTTTACCATTCCAACACTACACACCCCTATCATAATGTTGCAAACAGAGTAGATCACCGATGAGCCGGCTCGTAACGATGGTTTTATACCATTTCAACACTTACACACCCCTATCATAATGTTCGCAACAGTGTAGATCCAGATAAGCCGGCTCGTAACGATTGTTTACCATTTCAACACTACACACCCCTATCATTAATGTTTACAAACAGTGTAGATCCAGATGAGCCGGCTCGTAACGATGGTTTACCATTCCAACCACTACACACCCCTATCATAATGTTTGCAAAAACAGTGTAGATCCAGATGAGCCGGCTCGTAACGATGGTTTACCATTTCATAACACTATCACACCCCTATAATGTTCGCAAACAGTGTAGATCCAGATAAGCCGGCTCGTAACGATGTTTACCATTTCAACACTACACACCCTATCATAATGTTCGCAAACAGTGTAGATCCAGATGAGCCGGCTCGTAACGATGGTTTACCATTTCCAACACTACACACCCCTATCATAATGTTTGCAAACAGTGTAGCATCCAGATGAGCCGGCTCGTAAACGATGGTTTACCATTCCAACACTACACACATATCAGAATGTTTACAAACGTGTGATCAGATGAGCCGGCTCGTAACGATGGTTTACCATTCCAACACTACACACCCCTACATAATGTTTACAAACAGTGTAGATCCAGATTAGCCGGCTCGTAATGATTGTTTTATAGATTCCAACACTACACACCCCTATCATAATGTTTGCAAACAGTGTAGATCCAGAGAGCCGGCTCGTAACGATGGTTTACATTCACTACAACACTATCATAATGTTACAAACAGTAGATCATGATGAGCCGGCTCTGTCGATGGTTTACCATTCCAAAACTACTCACCCCTATCATAATGTGCAAACAGTGTATAGATGAGCCGGCTCGTAACGATGGTTTACATTTCAACCAACTACACACCCCTATCATAATGTTTCGCAAACAGTGTAGATCCGATGAGCGGCTCGTAACGATGGTTTACCATTCAACACTACAACACCCCTATCATATGACAAACAGTGTAGATCCAGATGAGCCGGCTCATAACGATGGTTTACCATTTCAACACTACACACCCTATCATAATGTCGCAAACACAGTGTAGATCCAGATGACCGGTCTACAAAAAGATGGTTTACCAATTCAACACTACACACCCCTATCTAATGTTCGCAAACAGTGTAGCCAGATGAGCCGGCTCGTACGACGGTTTACCATTTCCAACACTACACACCCCTACTATCATAATGTGCAAACATGTAGAATTTTCCAGATGAGCCGGCTCGTAACGATGGTTTACCATTTCAACACTACACACCCCATATTATCTAATGTTTACAAACAGTGTAGATTCCAAGATGAGCGGAAAATCGTAACGATGGTTTACCTTTCAACACTACACACCCTATCATAATGTACAAACAGTGTAGATCCAGATGAGCCGGCTCGTAACGATGGTTTATCATTTCAACACTACACACCCCTATCATAATGTTTACAAACAGTGTACATCTACATGAGCCGGCTCGTGACGATGGTTTACCATTCCAAAACTACACACCCCTATCATAATGTTTGCAAACAGTGTAGATCCAGATGAGCCGGCTCGTAACGATGGTTTACGATTTCAACACTACACACCCCTATCATAATGTTTACAAACAGTGTAGATCCAGATGAGCCGGCTCGTAACGATGGTTTACCATTTCAACACTACACACCCCTATCATAATGTTCGCAAACAGTGTAGATCCAGATGAGCCGGCTCATAACGATGGTTTACCATTCCAACACTACACACCCCTATCATAATGTTTACAAACAGTGTAGATCCAGATGAGCCGGCTCGTAATGATTGTTTATGATTCCAACACTACACACCCCTATCATAATGTTTGCAAACAGTGTAGATCCAGATGAGCCGGCTCGTAACGATGGTTTACCATTCCAACACTACACACCCCTATCATAATGTTTACAAACAGTGTAGATCCAGATGAGCCGGCTCGTAACGATGGTTTACCATTTCAACACTACACACCCCTATCATAATGTTTACAAACAGTGTAGATCCAGATGAGCCGGCTCGTAACGATGGTTTACCATTCCAACACTACACACCCCTATCATAATGTTTACAAACAGTGTAGATCCAGATCAGCCGGCTCGTAACGATGGTTTACCATTTCAACACTACACACCCCTATCATAATGTTTACAAACAGTGTAGATCCAGATGAGCCGGCTCGTAACGATGGTTTACCATTCCAACACTACACACCCCTATCATAATGTTTACAAACAGTGTAGATCCAGATGAGCCGGCTCGTAACGATGGTTTACCATTTCAACACTACACACCCCTAGCATAATGTTTACAAACAGTGTAGATCCAGATGAGCCGGCTCGTAACGATGGTTTACCATTTCAACACTACACACCCCTATCATAATGTTTACAAACAGTGTAGATCCAGATGAGCGGCTCGTAACGATGGTTTACCATTCCAACACTACACACCCCTATCATAATGTTTACAAACAGTGTAGATCCAGATGAGCCGGCTCGTAACGATGGTTTACCATTTCAACACTACACACCCCTATCATAATGTTTACAAACAGTGTAAATCCAGATGAGCCGGCTCGTAACGATGGTTTACCATTCCAACACTACACACCCCTATCATAATGTTTACAAACAGTGTAAATCCAGATGAGCCGGCTCGTCACGATGGTTTACCATTCCAACACTACACACCCCTATCATAATGTTTACAAACAGTGTAGATCCAGATGAGCCGGCTCGTAACGATGGTATACCATTTCAACACTACACACCCCTATCATAATGTTTACAAACAGTGTAGATCCAGATGAGCCGGCTCGTAACGATGGTTTACCATTCCAACACTACACACCCCTATCATAATGTTTACAAACAGTGTAGATCCAGATGAGCCGGCTCGTAACGATGGTTTACCATTCCAACACTACACACCCCTATCATAATGTTTACAAACAGTGTAGATCCAGATGAGCCGGCTCGTAACGATGGTTTACCATTCCAACACTACACACCCCTATCATAATGTTTACAAATAGTGTAGATCCAGATGAGCCGGCTCGTAACGAACCGTAACTTTAGGATCTGTACCATATTTGTATATTTCCTTATTTCTAAAATCAACACCCCTTTCTGATCAATGGAATAGACATACACATAGCATGGGGTGTCCATTCCACTTACTTAGGGGTGAAAGGGTTCAATCCCAGGCCGGAGTGATGACAGATATGAGGGAGTTTTATATAGCGCCCGCTTACACTAATTTATCCCACACAACCGATTTACTACGACCTCAAGTCCCAGTCTGGCCGTGTATTTGTTCCTGAAATCCAACGACATTCCGTTCAAGTCGGTGCTCGTGGACTTGATGTCAGGTATATAGTGAGTTTTCTATAGCGCCCGCTTATACTATTTTATCCCACACAACCTTGTGTTTTCACTCCATGTTATAGAGAATAGTAGGTTAGTGCCGTGAATGGAAAAAATATCTGGCAAGGCTCAGGAAACGGGATGGGCGAGGCTCTGCCGAGCACATCCCGTTTCCGTGCCGCGCCAGATATTTTTTCCCATTCACGGCACTAACGTACTATTCTATTTATCCCGTTAACACCTACAAATGGCTGTAAAATGCAAAAATATATAGTATTGACTGGATATCAAAAATGTTTCACGGCACCGTGTTTCACGGCACATACGCACTGTGTTGACGGGATAAATATCGAAAACCAGTCAATGTACGGGTATGTGGAATTATTGGAAACGTTGTTTGTCTGTTTATCATCATCCATAATGTTATTACATAATCGACATACGGGGTCTACATAACTAAGGAAATATATAGTGTTGTCATTGGAAATAAAATATAATCGTTTTTTTTTTACCGAAATCGATACGTGTATTCTAGTGATCGATATCGATACGTGATATCGATACGTGTATTCTAGTGACCGATATCGATACGTGTATCATAGTGACTGATATCGATACGTGTATCCTACTGACCGATGTCGATACGTGTATCCTAGTGACCGATATTGATACGTGTATCTTAGTGACCGATATCGATACGTGTATCCTAGTGACAGAGATCGATACGTGTATCATATTGACCGATATCGATACGTGTATCCTAGTGACCGATATCGATACGTGTATCCTACTGTCTGTTCCACGAAACCTGCCCATGTTTACGGCTATACAAACAATGCAATAACAATATATTGTTGATAATATTAAATTTCATCACAATTTAGGAATAAGCTTTCTTTTTGTATCGTAAACTTTGGTCAAATATTGATTTCTCCATGGGGATTTAACATGGGAGAAAATGCTTGGAGGGCCATTAGGATTCGAAAAACGAAGTTTACTCTGAAAGATGACGAGCCAAAGAACACTAGTTGTTAAAGCTAACTTTTGAAATTGTGTTTACTATTTTTGAAATTAGAAAAAAAAAACAATTTTAAATCTCCATAGACATCATCACTGGGGATTTAACATGGGAACTTGACTAAAGTTATTCATTTCCGTCCAATATCTATTGGCCAAACACAGTTCATTTTCACGTGCGGAGATTTAACAATTGGTGTTACCCAGACATATAAATATCTAGGTCTGTGGTTACATGAACATTTAGACATGAAGTTTGCAACGTCAGAGTTGGCAACATCAGCTGGACAAGCCCTGTCTGCTATTGACTGAGGTTACATGAACATTTAGACATGAAGTTTGCAACATATACTTTGAGGGAGAAATTTTCAATTTTAGGATAAATTTATTATTTTTTATTATACTGAATTTATTACATTATCACAGCCATTTTGGCTGTGATAATGTAATAAATTCAGTATAATAATTCTGCATACTTTTAATCATCAAATATATGCAGTCGTTAGTTATACATGTATATGAAATAATGGATTTCAGGAAAAATAAATGATTACTCCCTCAAAGTATACTTTGCTAGAAAAGTATAGTAGTATATAGGGAGTCAAAATGATACCACCTACGGTGGTATCATTTTGACTCCCTATATACTACCCCCACCACCCCCGAAAAACTCTAAAATTGGTTAACGAGGAAATTGTCTCCCGACAGCAAATCGTGACAATTGGTGTCATAAATACCTCATGTTTTTTTCACGTCCAATTGAACATATAAATCCCATAGGTTATATACGCCATAAATAGAAAATCCGTGGCAAATCTGTAATGGTTTCGGAGGTAAAAAAAAAAGAGAAATGTTTGTTCAATTGGGATTTTGCATAATCTATACGTCCGCGCGTGATAGTTTATATTTCGTATTTTCCTCCTCCAATATAGCTAATTGATTTCTACGATGTCGAAATGTAGTCCAATTATATTGGTGTCATAAATACCTCATGTTTTTTTCACGTCCAATTGAACATATACATTTAATAGGTTATAATAAAATATTATAACAAAATGGATAATAAAATACACAACGAATTGGACGTTTGTAATTTTACGCTGTTGTTTCTACAGTATTAAAACACGGTAAAATGACAATACTATGTGATATCGAATACATGAAATATCAGCGTAATTTATTACGCTGCGATAAAAACGTTGCATTTAAAATATTAAACCGGCAATTATGTCGCCGGTATAAGTATCAAATTTATGTAATGAAGCGACTAAATAGGATCGGAGAAACACTACCGAAACGTTATCAAACTAATTTTATAAAACAGTTTAAAATCAAAGATTCGTTTACGGATATGCGTTTCTACAATATCGCTTTTAACGAAGAAATTGGAAAATTATTAGAAGAAATTGGAAATTGAACAGAAAAAAACAACTATTAGAGAAAATGGATAATACAATACAATTGGAATTGAAATTTTTTAATAACTGTGTTGAAGAAGTTTACGAAGCTTATGGGGGTTATAATCCTATATATAAATTCTATAAAATAAGAACACTAGGCGATATCGAATACATGAAATACCAGCGTAATTTATTATGCTCCGATAAAAACGTTGCATTTACAATATTATACCGGCAATTATGTCAACTATATAAGAGGCAAAATACAAACATTAAAGACGAGTAATGCTATCGGATATGAAACTAAGGTGTATTATATAAAATTGTTAAAACCCAACGATTTATTTACGAATATACATTTCTACGATATCGCTTATAAAGATATTGAAAAATTATTATTGAACAGAACTAATTAATTAATTTTAATAAAATTGTTTATAATATTTTCACCAACAAAGTTAGGTTTATATACGAGAACTAAACACAGTTCATTGTCGGGACGCCGGCACTAATATCTCAACAGTGAGATAGGTTTCGCCACATGTACTTCACTCTGGCCGCTCTACACATTATAGCGGATGGAGGTAATGAAGAGGAGGGGTCCGCGGTATCGGTCCAATGATGGGGTGGGGGAGATATGAGCGTGACACATCCCACTAAGCCAAAAAAACGAGAAGAGAAGAGATTTAAAGCGAAGGCTTAGTGGAATGGGCCCAGAAGGGTTTTTGCTGGCGCGGTTCGAGCCTCGGTGAGACCTAAACTATTTTTTTTTTTTAATTGTTAATTTTAATTTTAAATAAATTAATTAATAAATTGTTTACTGCACCAATATAATTAATAATTTTGAAAAAATAGGATTAATTATTATTATTATAAAATATCACATGGTGCTGTAACATTTCCTCCGACTTTATTTCCAAGTTTTTACCCTAAATTTATCCCAATCAGTACACTCAATTTTGGGCATGGTGGCGCGCAGCCTTGATTCTTATATCATTTTTTAATTCTTCATATCTCCCCATTTCTTCCACCACGGATTCAAACTCTAAATTTGATATTTTCTTATCGGCCAACGCTTTGGGCACCATAACGTCGATGCAATTTTTCTTAGACCTAGCGAGAACGGATATTCTATCATGTTTTCTACTTTTTTTCTCGAGTTTTCCACCGCCGCCCTAATTACCATACAAAGTATTCCAGATAAAACGGTAATTCCACTCAAAACCCCTGCAAGTGGAACCGTTACAATTGTAGATAGCGTTGCAGCAGTCCCCGCACCACTCATTACAGATAAACTTGCCAGAACCGTACTAGATGCTTCAGCTATGTTCGCCGCGCGCTTATATTTGTTAGCGTGTCTTTTTCTATTTGCACATTCTCTAACTAAAATATCCTGCATAGCGACGATATTATTCAACCTAAAATCTGAACTTCTTTCGTTAATAGTGTTGGTGGAGTGGTATTGAGAGTTGGATACAGTGTTGGTGGAGTGGTATTGAGAGTTGAATATAGTGATTCGTTCATATTTAAATTTTACAAAATTATTTCAATATATTAGTATTTTACAAATTAAGTTCAATTAACAATGAGACAATAGTGAAAGAACTCTCTGGGTCACCGATTTTCGTAACAAAGTTAATAACACTACCTTGGGAAAGTCTAATTCAATCATAACCGGAGAACTCAACCACCGTCGAACTATCTGCAGAGATTTTAGTGACTCCAACCCCCCGTTCTTCCCCATCTACTACATATTTATCGCGAACCGCGCCCACAGGTTTACCACTACCATTAACCGAGCAGACCGCCATTCGGACAACTTCACCTGCAGTTTGTCATAGCGTATCCCCCACATTTATTACTCGCTTTGGCACCGAACGAATATTCATAGTGCCCCGCAACCAATGGGCCCCGCTTCTCAGCCCAAACTGTTATGACACGTTTTGGCGTTTTCATTGTTCGCACTATTCCGGTAAGCCCCTCGAGAGAGATATGGGTCTCAGTACGAATCTTATAAGAGGCCTCCTCAAGAGCTTTGGTCGCGGCTATACGATCATGTTTCAGTTCCTCGGAAACTTCGGTTATTTTTCCATCTAGTTCGGTAAGTGCCGCTTCTCTGATGAGAGAGTCCTCTGAGCGCAACGCATCATAAGCCTCCGTAATGGTCGCCTGGTGGCCTTCTAGGGCTTTTTCAACACCCGACCGGGCATCTTTTTGAAATTCGGTTATTTTTCCGTCTAGTTCGACAACCGCCGCTTCTCTGATGAGAGAGTCCTCTGAGCGCAACACCTCATAAGCCTTCGCAAGGGCCTCCTGGTGGTCTTCTCGGACGTTCTCAATACCCAACCGAGCCTCCTTTCGAAATTCGGTTATTTTTTCGTATATGTCAGTAAGTGCCGCTTCTCTGTTGAGAGAGTCCTCTGAGCGCAACGCCCCATAAGCCTCCGCAATGGCCTCCTTATGATCTTCTCGGATGTTCTCAACCCCCGACCTGGTCTCTTTCAGAAATTCGGTTATCTTTTCGTTTAGTTCGGTAAGTGTCGCTTCTTTGCTGTGAGAGTTCTCTAAGCGCAACGCATCTTAAGCCTCCGCAATGGCCTCCGCAAGGTTCGACTGGTGGTCTTCTCGGACTTTATCAATACCCGACCGGGTCTCTTTTCGAAATTTGGTTTTTTTTTTTATCTAGTTCAGTAAGTGCCGCTTCTCTGATGAGAGAGTCCTCTGAGCGCAACACCTCATAAGCCTTCGTAAGGTCCGCCTGGTGGTCTTCTCGTGCTTTCTCAATACCCGACGTGGCCTCTTTTTGAAATTTGGTTATTTTTTTACCTAGTTCGGTAAATGCCGCATCTCTAATGAGAGAGTCCTCTAAGCGCAACGTAAGGGCCGCCTGGCGGTCTGCCCGGACTTTATCAATATCCGACCTGCTCTCTTTTCGAAATTTGGTTATTTTTTTACCTAGTTCGTTTAGTTCCGTTTCTCTGATGAGAGAGTCCTCTGAGCGCAACACCTTATAAGCCGCCTGATCTTTCTCAATATTCGTTCGGGTCTCCTTTCGAAAATCGATTATTTTCCCGTCTAATTCAGTAAGTGTCGCTTCTCTGGTGAGAGAGTCCTCTAAGCGCAACGCATCATAAGCCTCCGTAAGGTCTGCCTGCTGGTCTTCTCGGACTTTATCAATACCCAACCGGGCCTCTTTTCGAAATTTGGTTATTTTTTTACCTAGTTCGTTTAGTTCCGTATGCGTTTCTTCACGACTTTGTGTATTCACAACCAGGGCATATTCTCTAAGTTGTAATAGTAGAAACTTTATGAATCTCGTCCGTGGCCATCGATATAGTTCTATTGATCAAGGCCTTTGTTTTTTGGGTAGTTAAAAAGTCGCCCTCTGTCGGGATGAATCCCCCTTCTGCCGGTTCCAAATTCTTTGAATTTGTCGCCCAATCGGAAGAACTACCTGGTCCGTATATACTCATTTTCAATAATGTTGATAATATATAAATTACGAACATGCGTTTAATTCTAAATAATTTTTTGCAAAATTATTAATTAATTTGAAATTTCTAGGACTACCGAAATCGGGTAATCGTTCTTCAACTCTCGCCCTTTATCATCAAGAATAGAAATGTTCAACTCGTGGATGTGTCCCGATTCCAAAACTTTCATCTCGGGGTGTGGGAAGTCTAAGGTCACAGTCTCGCCATAGAAACAGTCGCTGGCGGGCACAGTTTTCAGTAATGTGCTGGGGGATCAGTCTACCGTGTTGTACGATGTGTTCACCCGATCCAGGTGCACCCTGAGAGTTTTCGTGAAGGCGAAGTTTACTGGGGTATCGCCGCGGTGATAACCCACGGGGAAGGCAAAGTGCAACGGGAACACTCGCCCTTCATCCTCGTTGTAAAGGGGTGCAAATTTAAATCCTAACATTGAGGCCAACCCCGGAGTGATCTTTATTTTTTTATCAACGGACAATGTCGCAATCCCCGTGGCTTTTGAGACTGTGAGAGTGACATTATCAGGCATATTCCTTGCGATTAAAGCTTGGACATCACTGAAACCCCAAAGGCCAGGAAATACTGCGGCGGTCTCTAGATCTAGACCATCTACGGAAAAGACAACCTCTGGCCGTTCTATTCCTTTGATATCCTTGTCAATTTCAATGTTTTTCCACCCAACCGTGAAGGTGATTGATCTGAGCCCTACCCGGCGTTTTCCGCAGCAGTTGTCTATTAATTTTTGAAGTTCACAACTCTCTTTTTGAACATTAGTTATAGTAGCAAACATAATAATATCTTTCAATGGATACCAAAGCATTTAGCTTTAACTCTAATGTAAAGTACGCGGTCGGAGGTAAATACACGCAAAAAGACGTTGTTAACCGCCTTGTACACCCAACCGTAACGGTTAGACCGGACAGCGGCTTCGCCACCAATTTTCCTAACATCTTTGAACAATATAGGCTACCCAAGATTACTACGATGGAGGCGGTAAACGGGTGGAAAGCAACACCGATGCAGTTTTGGCAGAACCAAATAAATTTCGCTGTATGGTGCGCAACAGCCGGGTGTGGAGTTTCATATAAAGACCATCTGACATCCAAGAATGTCATGCTCGGAAGTGTCTACAACTTTCATGCGTATTATACTATTAGGAGGATTCTCAAAGAACTAGGTATTTCGCTACCTCAAGACGACGCCTGGGATCCCATTTCCAACGCATACGACCGTATGGCCTTTGAAAAGACTGTGTAACGAATTTTAACGTTTCAAAAGACGCGGACTGGAGACAGAAAGCATTTCCTGGCCTCGGCGACGTTCTCATTCGGGGCCAGTCCGGGAATTGGACGCAGACTGATTTTAGACGCGATCACTCCGGTGACCACATCGTCAGTCGGAACGCCGGGAATTTTGACCCCGCGATGATGACTTTCGGGCCGGAAGTGTCTGAGGTCGGCACTGTGGCGTGTTTTCTTGTAAAATGTTACCTCCGAAACTGGCTCACGTCGATTACATACAGCAGGCTGCTGAGGTTCAGAACGCGTGGGGTACATTTATGTTAGATAAGGATATAGGGTTCACGCAGGCCGGGGTTACTCGCGTCAACGACTCCATTCGCACGTACGTCTGGGCCATCCTCGGCGCACAGAAGCAAACTCGCAGTTCTATACTGGGCACGGGAACAGCGTTTGATGCACAAAAACAATTCTTGGCACTTGTAGAGGACGCCATCTCAGCTAGGGTGGACCTGGAGAAGGCGATCCAGAATTATCAAGACGTTTTGCAGAATGCCAGCACCCCAGTAGACTATGTATTTGGAATAGCTTTTTATATGGCGCCGAGCAATATGATACTACGAGACGACCCGGTTGACGGTTACAATAATCAGATCGTAATCGCCACCGCCAATCAAAAAATCGGCCACAACGGTAACGTGAACACGGATATCATCAAGCGCACCCCCAACATGATCGGGAGCGGAGGTGAAAATTCAAATAAATTTGAAAAAGATTTCATAAAACCCCCAATTCATCCAATCGTGCCTGGATTGGATACACCAACCCCAATTCGTAAATTGGATGCACCATCGAGTCCCCCTAATCCAGCCGTAATTGGAACAGGAGCGGAAACACCAATCGAGATTGGAAGCACAACACACGAGGAGGAGAAATTAGGGCTCGTCATCACCCTCGTGGCGATCGGATTATTTACGCTTTGGTTGTAGGAACTCTCTGGCAGAGAATAATAGGAGACCGGCGATTGCCACGATTAAAGCCCAAGTATTATTGGCGAGCCATCCGACCGTTTTTGATAATATAGATAACAAGAAGGAGAGGAGACCCCCGATCAACCCAGGCAGCGCGGCAGCCAACTTTCCTGCTAATTTAGCCAGTAGATTGGCGAGGGCTTTTAGTTGTTTTTTTATCCATTCTTTGGCCCCACCGGATGGATCTGGTGCTGGTGCTGGTGCTGGTGCTGGTGCTGGTGCTGGTGCTGGTGCTGGCGCTGGTGCTGGTGCTGGTGCTGGAGCTGGTGCTGGAGCTGTTGCTGGTGCTGAACCACCCGTGATAGATAGAACTAGAGACGATATAGATAGAATTAGGGTCGATATAATCATGCTGAAAGCCGCGATGACGGTTATTATCGTGACGCCCTTCTCTCTGAACAGAGTGCGAATACGCGCACCGAGTGTAGTGTCCTCGTGCAGGACCCTCGAGATTGTTTCGCGGCTCCGACTTAATTGACCGGAAAGCGTCTCACGGTTAGTCGAGGCAGCCTCCAATCGAGCTTCTCTTTCGTCCCGCAACGACCGCAGGAGTTTGTTGATCCGCTCGATAGATTCTCTATCGCCCCGTGCTTCCTTTATTTTTCTTTCTTCTAGAGCGATATGTTTGTCCAGGGCTGAGAGTTTGGAGAGGTTATTGACTAGTTCGCCCCGAGTTGTTTGCAGAACCTTATCGAGTCCCCGGAGTTCGCGAAGAGGTAACGGTGGGTCAAACTTCGTGCCGTTTATTTCGTTGACCGTGGTTTCAATCGTGTTAATAGCGTTGGTGGCTACGCGAGGGATCTCGCTGAGCTCGATCGTTTCTATAGTGGCGGCCGTCTTCGCCAGCGTTTCGTCGGTAGACTGTAGGGTTTTTACCATTTGTGTAGCCAGCGGCGCCTGAATGTCGTCGATCACTCCGAGAGCTCGAGCGAGGAGTACTCCATATCGCTTCAATGAAGAGGGGCTGTGGAACTTTTTTGGGTCGTTCTTGTGCGTCAGCAACTTCCAGGTATTGCCCCATTTAACCCAAAGATCTGCTCTTGTAGTGCTGCGGAAATCCAACGGGGCATCAATGCCGCGTTTAGACACCATACTCTCCCACCGTTTCACCAGAGTTTTCGTTTCCTTGTTAGACGCCAGCTCATTCTTGGAGATACCCTCAGGAATCTTGGCACCGCCCGCCCATGTCGGAGTTTTGGATTTGGCCTCCCACGTTTCGAAATGTCTACTCGCCTCGTGCGGGTGCTCTATTAAGGACGTTTCGTCCTCATCATCGATATCATCATCGACGATGTATTCTTCTCGGTCGCAATAGTGTGATCTAATTTGTCCAAGCCCTCTTCCGGGGCTATGGACGATATCATCGATATCATCATATCATCGCGATGTAATCTTCTCGGTCGCCCATAGTGCGATCGAATTCGTCCATGCCAATATCGAGACCAGCCATCTTTAATAATTATTATTATATTAAAGACAAAACAATACAGGTTTAATAGTTTCAATACAATTAATTATGTCTTCGAGTCAATACGGTCGCAAACTCAATCCATACCGCAGACTGCGTGAGCCCCTCGGGGCAAAAGGCATGAGACAGAGTGTCGTTATTACGAACAACCCATCGACGATCGACCAGAACCAGCAGCTCTTAGTCCGCTTCCCCAACCTCGGAACTCACGACGTCATTGTGCCGGGTACTGTTCGCCTCGCTTTCACTATTTCGCTAACGTCGACGGACGCGGACCGAACCGTCGTTCAGAACCTGGGTCGCGCCATAGTCAAGAAGACCATGATAAAGATTTCTGGTAATGAGGTGATGTCGATCGATGACAGCGACGTCTACCATTGCTACCAGGACCTGTGGAAGACGGCGCAAGAGCGCGAAAACGCCGTCTATCAGGGTATTGACACCAGCAAAAATAAGAACGTAACCAAACTTAGAATCGGGGCTGGTAACAAGGTAGATGGCAACGCGAGTGACAACGCGGTCGCGGGCGCTTACAGCAACCGCTTCTACATCCCGCTCGACTTTGAGTTGCTGGAGAGCCACATGCCCTACTATCAGAGTGCTTTGGCTGACCGCCTCGAATACGAACTAACGTTCAACGACTACGGCCGAGTTCTCATATCCACCGACGTGTTATCAACGTATACGATCGATAATGTTTCGCTGGAGTACGGCATGGTCACGATGCCCGAACTCGCGCGATTGAGAAGAACCCAGTACGCCGGGCGCGTTGCCATACTTTACGACCGAGTTCTTCGCCATCGCAAGATGACGAAAGACAAAAGCGACACATTGTGGAATATTAATGTCAACGTACCCGCCCGCTCGATGAAAGGTATACTGATGCTGTTCGAGGAGGCTCGGTTATCGCTCGGTGCTAGAAAAACCGACAGATTCTATAACCCCAAAATCACGAAGGTAGAGGTGACGATCGAGTGAGTCCCCAATCAACTCTACAGCGCGGGTCTTCGCGCGCACCAGCAGTGGGATGAAGTAAGAAAGCAGTTTGCTGCCGGCTCTAAGCGCTCTCCGGAGGTTGCAGCAGTTGCCAAAGACCTGCAGCTCTCGGCCGTCTCCCTCGCGGAGTTCCTGAATACCAAATACGCGTTATGGTTAGACATGCGAGCCAGCGACGATGACCAAATACACGGTAGCGGGACGCCAAGTTGAGAACGCTAGTGAGGGGTGTGACGATCCAGATAACCAAAGAGGCGGACGGAGCCGGGCCATTGAACGTGTACTTATATATAATTACAGACGCACAACTGAACATCGAAGATGGCCGATACGTATCAGCGATCTACTAAATCTAACGATTTATTAATACATAATTCTAAAGAATTAATTAAGAAATCTAGCAATCAATACCAATTCACGATTGGAGATGCCCACTCTGCCATAATATGTGGGCAGACAGGATGTGGAAAACGGTTTTCATCCTCGACTTGCTCGAGGAGTCCTACCGCGATGCCTTTCGTCACATTGTGATCCTATGTCCCACTGTGCTGCACAGCGATACTTATCAGCGGCGCCCGTGGATATGGACCGACCCTGAGGTATACGTTATTGACCCCGGTGATAGGCTTCACGATTGGTTGCGTGGTTTATACCAAATATTTCAGGGCGAGCCCACCCTATACGTGATTGACGATTGCTCAGCCAAGGCGGCGATGACCAAAAAGAAGGACATGCTCTCCGAGCTCGCATTTTCTAGCCGCCATGCGAGGCAAAGCGTATGGATCTCCACTCAAAAATACAACGCCGTCCTCAAGGATCTGCGCGAGCAAACGAAATGGGTCGCCCTCTTTCACTGCAAGGACCGAGACTCATTCGATGACTGTCTTCGAGAGAATGACGTTATCCCAACGCGCGAGGAGCGCCTGGGAGGTTCGACAGATGCTTTCCGAAACTAAGCACGCCAAGTCTTCTGCTAAAGACTGATCAACCAAACTGCTTATAGTTATCAATTAATTAATAATTTTGAAAAAATTAGGAAAATTGCAAAGTAATAAGCTATTGCAATGCTTAACAATGCTTAGCAATTGCTGAATAATGCTGAACAAATGCTGAACAAATGCTGAACAAATGCTTAACAATGGTTAACAATGTTAACAATTTGGTGCTCCGCTGCGAGCTTTGTTGCGAGCATAATGGTGATCATAAGTATCGGGTGGTGCGCTTGGCAATATGTTAAAGTAATGAGACTTGTTAGAATAGTTAAATTACTAATTTTGAAAAATTAAGAAAAATGAACTGCGACGAACTTCTCGATCAGCTAATGGAAGAAACCTCAACTCCGACTGCCAACATTCTGAAAGATAATGATCCGACAGAGCAATCGGGATCAACTCCAACTCCAACGGCAGTTGGTATTGGGTTGAGTGCAACGACTCCGAATGAAAATGCGGCGCGACGCGAGCGTCTAGCTGCGCTGGTTGCTGGGGGACAATCGGAGCATTATCTCGGTAGGCGTCTCTCAGTTTGTCAGGTGGATAAGATGTCAGATGCGGAGATTAATAAAATGTATGCGCGATACGAATCCAAATTGGGAGCAGAGATGACAAAAACTCTTGGATCGGCGGCTATTCATTTGTACGCTACCACCGTTAGTATACTTCTCCCTATACCAAACACCGAAGGGTTGATTCACGATCTAGAGACTGACCCTTTTATAGGACACACACTTAGAACGACATGCTGCTAAATTTATCACAAGTTTGGAATGTACTTAGCTCCACTGACAACCGCGTTGACCACGGGTAAACACTGTCAATTTGGACATATATGCCCACGAACTATAAGCTCTAATATTAATATTATAAATGATGACACAAGACACACACACGAGAGTGACGGAGTTGAATCAGATTGTTCCAACACAATCGAACCCGAGTGTTACTCCGCCACTGGATGACATACCGCATATAAAAAATCCCAAAAGACAGGCAGCTGGGCGGGCGGCGGCTGCCACCCGAAAAGTTAAACAAGATAAAATACTCGCCGAGCTTCGAGAGGCCAAACAGTCGTTGCAATCGGGAACGGAGACAGCAAAACATCTGAAGACCGAGCAATCGGGTTCAACAGTGTTGAGTACAACAACACCCCCAATTCACGAATTAGAAGCACACCCAAATTCTTTGAATTTGTCACCCAATACCAACTCCCGTTGGAGTTGGACTGAACCCCAATTCACGAATTGGAGTTGGTTTGTTGGTGGTGGTCTGGCAGTTGTTGGTGCCCTGTGCGTGTGGAAATACCCCCTATTACACCAATCCCGATTGGAAAAACAACCAGCCAGTGTTCAGAAGAAAGTTACGAAACACCAATCATCAACAATGTTGAATTTGGATGCGCCCCATTTAAACATTGATCGCGACCCCTTTTATATGCAATAATTATAACAATGGCTGAACAAGATGGTAAAATGATAGTGAATGCGCTTTATCACGCCGTGGTGATATCGGGTCTCAGTATCGTGTATTCTCGAGCAGGAAAGATGGTCTTAGGAGGGCCCGCTCCCAAATTGGACTTTACTGTGAGAGACATAGGGCTCGTGACCTTGGGTGTAACGGGCGCAGTTGGGACCCGAGATTATCTAGTTAAAGCTGGAATTCTACCAGCTAATATATGGAAATAAATGGCTTCGATCGGAATAATGATAGGTGGTGCACTTGTAAACGCATTGGCGTTCAGCGGTAGCAACTTTATATTCTCGAAAATAGGAAAATCGGACGTGGATGAGGAGCACAAGCGTCACGATTTAGCTGTAGAACAACTCAATAGCGCAAAGGAAGCGTGGTCGAAAAAACGAACCGCCCATCTGGACTGGGTCAACGAAGAGCTGCGCCGTGAGAATCACGCCGCGCAAACTTTCCATAACGTTGAAGAAGCCAACCGCGAGTACGCGCTGGCATATCCGCAGAAAAGTCTCCATCCAATGGATCCCGAGCCCCAACTTTCAGATTTCTATGTACCGTCAGAGGCCCAAAAAGACCGCGAGATCGCGTTCATCGTCGTGGGAATGGGTGTGGTGGGTCTCGTCGGCTACTATATCCAATCGAGATTTTAAATTAATTAATTAATTAAAACCTTTTTTTTTTATAAATATATATATATAGAACGATGTTAGTTGACGAACTTTATTACGCTATGATCGATGTAGGCTACACTGCCCAAAAACATCGTTTACCTGGTGCAAAGAGTATGATTCGTCTGGCCCGAGATTCTCTCGAGACGTGGCGCGAGGACGAAAAAGCGGCCACCCTTTTCGCAAAGCGGATGTTAGATGAATTAGATTCCCCTCTCCTGTTCCAACCCAAACGCGATTGGGGCTGCAGCGAAACTTCCAACAAAGGTTTCTTATTAACGACGCCGTTACCGGACGAACTGGCGAGGGCATGTTGGACATTGTCCGATATATTAGAATACTTCGCATACGATGAACACGCGCAAACTTGATAGCAAACTAATGCGCAAGCTGTCGAATACATACTATAGCCCACGCGGCTACTGGAAGGGACTCGCGGCCATCAAGAACCTCGCGGCGGCGACCAAGGTTTCAGAAAACGCTGTCAAGGAATGGCTCAAGAAGCAGGCCATCTGGCAGATCTATTTACCCGCGCCTCACAATATTCCGCGCCCGAAATTCGACGTGCCGGTACCGAACCAAGTTCACCAAGCGGATCTCCTGTTTCTCCCTCACGATCGCGTCGGTCGCAAGACGTACAAGTACACACTGACAATCGTTGACGTAGCGAGTCGTTATAAGGGGGCTGAGCCGTTGGCCACTAAAGAGTCTAAGGAAGTGGCCGAGGCTCTTTCCCGAATAATATAAGAGGAGTCCTCTCAAATGGCCGAATCTTCTCCAGGTCGATCCCGGCCGTGAGTTCATGGGCGCGGTCTCTCATCTATTGTCTAAGCACAAAGTTTCTATCAGACGCGGCCGCGTCAACATCCACCGGGACCAGGGGATCGTGGAGCGGTTCGGAACTCGAACCCTGGCTGAGAGGCTGTTCGGACACCAATATGCCAAAGAACTTGTAGACCCTCATTCACGATCGACAGAGTGGGTGGCCAGACTGCCCGCCGTGGTCTCCGCACTGAACGGGGAGGTGACCAGATTGATAGGTAAGAAGCCTGTAGATGCTATCAAGTTTAAAAGGGTGACGAGCAAGCCCTCTGCCGTCTCGCGCGGGCGACCCGTTGGTTTAGAGGAGCAGCCGCTTCCATCAGATATTGACGTCCGGTACCTCTATCAACCGGGAGAGCTCGAAGGTGGCAGCCGCCGCGCGACTGATCCCGTGTGGTCTCTCAATGTATATCATCTAGATAGATCTATTACCAAACCCGATGAGCCCGTGCTCTATTATTTGAATGATGGGCCATCTCGCGGGTTTGTTCGCGAAGAACTTCTTATGGTGCCTTCTAGCACCCAGCTACCCCCGATTACTTAAATCAAGAGAGGTTCTGTATGTATTCCGTCTGGTAACACGCGTCTTTTATCGTAGTACGCCGAGAGTCCTAATTTTTGTTGACAGTAAGTTTTCATAACGCCGTCTTTCATTTTAAATCCTCTATTTTGCGCTACATCTATAATGTGTTTTCCATCTTCTGTAGTTTCACTTAGTACTCGTTTATATCTATCCCAATTTAAATTGTTAGTTCTCTTGGACATTCCTTTCGCAGAGTTTTTATTAGTTGAATTAATTTTTTCTACGAAATAACACTTACTAGATAACGCTATCGCCCTATCTCCGCTGAATTCCATTTTGAAAAGTCCTGGCTCTCTTTCGCTCCATTTATCCCAAGCCAACCATTTATTTTTTTCTTTTTCAAACTCGTCTAGTAAGTTAGGTCTAATCAATTCCTCTATCGTTTTTCCACTAACTCCTATATACATACTATCCGTGTCCATCTGTATTAATTCAAAGTCTTCTCTTTTTACGTATTTGTCTAGAAATTCGTAGTAAAATTCCAACATTCTCAATTTAGCTAGTTGATAAACCGCTATTCCACAGTGGAAGGGGCTCTTTACTGCACACCGGGGTTTTCGGGAAGATATTTCGTACGCATCTCCTATCTCTTCCAAATCATCAAAGAATGCAGATCTTAATGCTTTGTCAACACAGGTTTCGTCTTGTGTATATGTCGTATTTAAATGTCTCTCTTTTGCCTCTATCATTTTTCCACAACACGAATTGCCTAATAATTTCATTATATCCGCTACAGGTTTCTTATTTGGTTCTACATCGCCTGTTCGTCTTGCGGCTGTAACTTCTTTTGCGAACCATTCGAAGGGTTTACCACTAATATAATCTACAACACGATGAACTCCCGTTATTTCTAGGCCGTGTGTTTTAAATACCATTTCAATAGTGGCGCGTACAGCAGTACTTTGGTGGCCGACATAGATCCCACCAATTTTCTTCCATTTCCTCTAGTTCTTCCAGTATCTTCCAAATATATTTTATCATGTGTGCTGGAACCTCATCAACATCTACTTCTCTGTTTATAAAAAGTGTAGACATTTCAGAAAACTTATCTTTTAAGTTGTGTGGAACTTCTATATCCACCTCCGCAAACCCAAACCAGTCTCCAGATAAAACTCTTTTACAAAACCTTTTAATAAATTTAGGATTATGTGGGGTATATATGATGTATTGTTTCTTTTCCACACGGCATATCTTTATTTAACGTAGATAAATATAACGCGTTTGCATCATACCCAAAATAGCCTTGCAAGGTTTGTTAATTCCATTTGATCTAATATTTGAAACACCGGCTTCTGCATAGCGTGTAAATACGATTGATGGACCCCCGACTAGAGCGTCTTTCATCATTTCGTATGTTTCTTCTTTTGGTGCATATAGAGCCACCTCCGGTATAACCATTTATAGAGTTTTGTTCTTTAATGGTTCCTCTCAATAATATTGTATAGCCACACCCGGTAGTGTTACCGCATCTTTGAAAATATCCACACCTCTGTATTTATAAAATTCACACATTTTTTCTACCGCTTCTAGGAACGGTGCTACATCTAAATCGTTATAATATTTCAACCAATCTCTGAAAGTTTTCATATTCTTTTCTTCGAAAATTCTACGACATTTACTTAATTCTGTTTCATCTAGTAACATTTTCCCCGATAGTTTGGAATACCAATTCTCTATATCAGGCAGTCCTGGGTAATCAAGTTTGTCTGGAGAATCGAACCACTCGTAAGGAAAGAAAGGTCCTAAAAATCCACTTCCACCTGCCGTCAATGTGCACTCTGGTGTTCCATACAACGTTGTGACACAGAGAATGGATGCTATTAGCTTATCACTCAAAGCGGATTTGGACTGGCTCACAAACATAGCAGCACATGATGATGATACTGTGCCTGTTGAGTGGTCAGGCCACATGACACATTTGGCAAGAGAGAATGGACTTGTGGCAAAGGCCACCAAATACATGTATGGCCCACTGATTGACTCACCGCCCAGTCACCCAGACACAGTACTCACCAGTTTAGTTTATATAGAAGATTTGTTTAGATCGCATGGGCAGCAGTATGTACACCTGGTAGCAGACCTTCAATTGTTCAAAGTAGCCATTCAAATAAAATGGGCGAACCCGACACGGTGGAAGAATTTGTTGGTCAGACCTGGTGGAATGCACACATTGATGTCATCTCTTGGCTGCATTGGAACCCTGATGAAAGGTTCAGGATTGACCGAGATATTGAGTGTCGCATATAAAGGCATTAACTCCATGATGCTCGGTAAAGCATGGCCTAAGGCTCTAATAGGATTTCGTATGGTTGTTGTGGGACTTCTCAAACGCAACATTCTCTCTGGTGCAAGGACAACAGAAGAAATGGATGATATGCTAGCTTCGGCTTGCTCATCAAGAACAGGTCAGCTTTGGGTGGATTGTTTTATCTATCCCACAATCCTAGCACATCTGTTTGTTAGGGCTGAACGTGAAGGGAAGTATGCACTACACATGTATTGTATGAGTAGGATGCTTCCATATTTCTTCGCAGCTGGACACTGGAATTATGCCAGGTACATCACATGGCATCTAATGGAATTCATGAATTTGGTGGATGATAAAGCATTGGAGATGTTTTATGAAGGCCGGCATGTGTGCCGACATAGGTCTGGGGCATGGAATGGTGTGTTCTCAGACCAGTTTGGGGAACAAACGTACATTAGGTACGGAAAGGCAAAGGGTGGTCTAGTTGGAATGACACTCTCTCCTGACCAGGTGGCGAGATGGGTTCTTTCTTACCACATTTGCAACTCTGTGTCCCTGTCTATGGAGGACATGTTTCATGACCGAGATGACGACGAGTACGATCCTACGACAGACAAACACAAGGAAGAGGGGCTACAGAAGGAAACTTGATGAGATTGACCGGCTAAAATACAGCAGGAATTGTCGAAATACCCCATCCATTAGAACAACATGACACGGACGTACTGGTGAACATTGTAAATGGACAAGTTGCCGATGAAAAGGTGAATGTTCACTCAGCTGTAGCCATTGGTGAATCAATGACAGCCGATTTCAAATCACACATACCCTCTGGATTTTACAATGTCATTCATTCCAAGGTAGTAACCATGGAAACCATGAATAAAGGGGTGAAACTTGCAGATAGAACCATATACGACATGGAAAAGCTGTACGCACGACTACTTGTAATTTCCCAGAGAAGAGACATTTCCTTGGAGACATTGATGTGTTACGAGCTTGCACCTCTTTCCCCAGCTCTATTTGATGAGTTTGGAAGCATGCGAAAGAGTTATAAGTCCCAACTTTTGCACAGACTAGCAGTTTGGGGGGAGGAAACCACTGACCCAGGCCAGAGGCAGAAGTAGTAGATGGGAATGAAATGCTGTATCACGTCACCTGGCCGAAAACGGGAACAGTTAGACATCTTGTGCAAAACTTTACACGAGCAGTAGAAAAGCGATGCGCCGTGGTTGTTGTTTTCGACAGATATATAGAAGGCTCAATAAAAATAAAAACGCACGAGCGCGTTAGAAGAACTGGTTCCACTGTGTGTCGAACCGTAAATCTCGCTCTAGAGACGGTCTTGCCAAACGAGAGACAATAATGAAGAGCTCTCACAACAAGAAAGAGTTGATAAAAGTGATATGTGCGGAAAACAATGCTACAAATCTGACCATGGTCGGGGAAGACACGACACTGTACAGCACGAAGAAGCTGATTGTATCATAATCAGATGTGTGAAGTTTCTCATTCAGGAACAGCAGTGCCAACACATTCATGTCATCTCAGATGATACCGATATATTTGCACTGTTGGTGTACTTTTGCTGGAAGTGGCAGACTCCTGTTCAAATCTGCATGAAGAAGTCGGATGGACGAGTGGTTGACATCAATGCCACGGCTGCAAAGCTTGGACCGAAAGCATCTCAACTGCTAGCCGTTCATGCAATTACAGGATGCGACACAGTCAGCTACATGTTCGGTAAAGGGAAGGCATCTGCCGTCACGTCAATGATAAAACATGATGTTTCCCTGGATTTGCTTGGCGAGACAGACGCACCACTTGATAGCTGCTGGGGGAACGTTTGTGGGCTTGTTGTACAAAGCCAAAGACACTTCATCATCAATGAATCAGCTTCGGCATTCTATATTCACAAGCAAAACAGCCACTCCAAAGATTAAGAGTCTGCCACCAACCGATTCCGCGTTGAACGAACACGTGAAATGTGCTCACTTACAGACAATGCTTTGGAAGGCATCGGATAAGTGCTCACCACCCGATGTGAACATATCAGACTTTGGGTGGGACATAGTTGGCAATATACCCACGCCACGTACTGGCGTGTCTGATGTGGCACCGTCAGAACTGATGCGTGTTGTGGCGTGCGGATGTAGTGCACAAACCGCTTGTTCCAGGCATACATGTTCATGTCATGGAGCAGCACTATCATGCACGTCATTCTGTAAACGTATCTCCCTTGGAATGTGTAACAACCCACACACCAAACCAGAACAGACCGACACCGACGACGAAAATGATGAAGGTCGTGATGAGTAATAAAGTCAGTGGCTTATCATGTAAGGTGTAAAGTGGTTAGTAATAGCGAACATGGCAAATTAGTTGTAGTTTCAGGTTTTTTTCAGTATTCATTTAATTGACAGGAACATGCAAGATGCATAATTGTTGCACGCCATCTTGAATTTATACGTGGTAAATACATTTATTGTTGTTTTGAATAGCCCAGCACCGTTTTCGAACTAAAAATATGAAAAGAAAAATATTTTCTACAAATAAAACATTCTGCCGAAATTGGCGGCCATCTTGGACGCCATCTCGAATTTATATATGGAAATGAATTGATTGCTTTTCTAAATAGCTCAGCACCGTGTTTAAATGAATTGTGAATGTTTTGCGGAAGAAAATAGTGTCTTTTCCGCAAATATAGAATTATTAGGAAAATGGCGGCCATCTTGGACGCCATCTTGAATTTTAAGAAATGCTCAAGGATGACAAAGTGTCATCCGACGGATTTCGAATAAGTACATCGTCAGGGACAATAATTCATCAAAAAACGTTAGTAGTACCTTAGTGCAAGGTTCAACCCCATAACGTCCCGACTATTTGTATTTTGTCTGTCTACTTTATCGGACATTATTCGTGTTTGCTCCTTATCTGACAGCCATTTTTTAACGGTTTTCATTGATGATAGTGGTTCGCTACCACCGAGATTTTTGTGAAATATTAGAGTTTTAGGTTTTCCATTTTTAGTTTCCTCCATATGTTCTAGCTTGTAAGAATATGAATATCTCAAATAAAAATGTGTTGTTAGATACGGAGCGAGTTTATCGGACATGCGTTCAGACTCGTTGATGTCAATGTTTTTACGAAAGGATAATGTAACTACCCGTCTTCCATTTTCTACCTTTTCCAATGTTTCATCGTGAGCACCCAATATTTCTTCACCTTTTTCCACTATCGCGCGAACTATAGATTTTTTCTTATTATTTGGTATTGTGCGTCTAATTTGAGACAAATTATTGGTGCTTGAAGGTAATTCTTTAGAATTAATTACACTAGCCCTTAACCCCGCAATACTTTCTTTTTGAATTCTGTTACCAACTTCCTCTGCTTTGGATATATCATTAAAGGCTCCTCGTTTGTGGACGCGGGTAAACGGCTTCATAAACGCCTCATTCTTTGTGGAGTTTATCAGCTTTGTCAACCCCCTAACTCTCAACCGTTTACTATAAGTAATACCTAGAGATTCGGCTTCTCTACTCAAACTTTCTATTTCTGCTCTAGTTTCTAGCGTTATCATATTTTCTGTAATATACTTTTGTATAACCTATGAAATTTATCTGTTCAATTAGTCGTGAAAACATTAAGTTTTTTTCACGTCTAATTGAACATAAACATATACATATACATATATAATGGAGTGTGAGACTTGTTGTAAAACGTTTACGCGTAAAGACTATCTACGAAGGCATCTAGCGAGACGTAGAAAAATTCCTTGTATCGCCCCGCAATTTCAATGCCCCAGATGCCCTTATCAATTCGTTAGTGCCCAAACTCTTTGTAGACATAAGCAACTACGCTGCCCTGTGGCTAAAGGTGAACGTGGTAGACTAGAGCTGGTAGAATTAGTTGCTGATCTACGAAATCAATTAGCTATATTGGAGGAGGAAAATACGAAATATAAACTATCACGCGCGGACGTATAGATTATGCAAAATCCCAATTGAACAAACATTTATCTTTCTTTTTTTTACCTCCGAAACCATTACAGATTTGCCACGGATTTTCTATTTATGGCGTATATAACCTATGGGATTTATATGTTCAATTGGACGTGAAAAAAACATGAGGTATTTATGACACCAATTGTCACGATTTGCTGTCGGGAGACAATTTCCTCGTTAACCAATTTTAGAGTTTTTCGGGGGTGGTGGGGGTAGTATATAGGGTTATAAATGATACACCGTAGGTGGTATCATTTTGACTCCCTATATACTACTAGTATACTTTGCAATGTTGGTGAAATCGGTTACTGATGGACGAGCCCTGTCTGCTATTGACACAAAGTACCTTTATCTCGGGGGCATCAACTACAAAACATTTACACAACTCTATGAGTCCCTGGTTGAACCAGTATTGCACTATGGGAGTTGTATCTGGGGCTTATGCGACTTTAGTAAAATCAGGTCTCTCCAAAGTAAAGCGTGTAGAATGTTTTTAGGCATTGGCAAACATGCTGCCAATACGGCCTCATAAGGAGACATGGTCAGGTCCATTTGCTTTGTCAAGCAAAGAATTGAAGTATGTCGGCAGTACTGTAAACTGAAACAAATGAGTGGAATTAGAATTGTGAAAATGGTGTTTAGCTGGTCGTCCTCTAATGGTAAATGTTGGGAACGGCGGGTTAAAACCTATTTTCACAGTGTTGGATTAGGGAACATTATTGACAATGATATACCATTTGTAAAGGCCATTAAAAAGCAGGTGAAAGTGAAATTGTTGACCCTAGACAATGAACAGTGGTAGTCAAACCTGTTCAATGACCGCAACAATGCGTACATATAGACAATGCAAAACTGAACTGCGCACGGAAAACTATGTTAAATTTAACATGCTTCATTAGCAACGCAGTATTCTGGCTAAATTTAGAAGTGGTAGTTTACCACTTTTCATAGAAACTGGTAGGTATAACAGAGTGCCACTACCTGAACGTATTTGCAAATTCTGCAATTAAAATCAGGTTGAAAATGAAGTCCACGTTTTGCTCAATTATGATTTGTATACTGATCTCAGACGACCATTATTATACAAAGCACAAACCAGCAACACTGAGTATTATATACGTACACCAATCGCACTTTATATGCATCTCAAAAATATACAAAATATAAATAAAATAAACAAATTAGTGGTGATTTAGAAGGAACTATTATGCGATTTGAAACGTAGTTCCGGCACTGACCAATATGAACTCACGAGACGTCAATATGGAAAAATATTGACGTCTTGCGTTGCATTGTGTTTCAATGGGAAACGAAAGTACGCATATAATACGCATTTTTATATTTTAACATGATGTTAATCCGTTCAACACGACATGCCATAAGGTCAACTCTATAGATCCAGTTGCTTGTAACCAGCCATCTCATCAATGTATCGATTATTATTTATGCATATTTTCTGTCGAATATAGACCATAAGACGACTTAATGTATTAGGTCTTATATAGATACACCTGACTTCAATGATAATTGCAGTGATGTGATATATGAATATAACATATGTGAATATTGTCTTATTACTGTATACTATATGGAGCATTGAGTTGCCATCTCCGCCGTCTTTGTATGTACAAGCCATCGTACAGTTTCCCCACTTCGTGCGTTTGACACATACAGCAAATAATATGACAGTAAATCAAATAAAATCTGGTGCAATACATAATAGACAGATATGACAACGGCAAGCTATAAATGTTATGCATGCAAACTATACAAAAGTCGAGACATCTGAAATTTTCTCCCATCAATCTCAAAACAAATTTTGATGTGTAAACTTTTCAATCTGATGCCCAGTCTTGGTTAGTGTACACGTTACCCATAGGTAAAGCCATATTTACTCGCATAGCAGGTGAGTAGACGAGATCAAGATGAGATACATGTAAGGTGAAATAAAATCGACGTCATTAGTGTGCAATATCACGTGTTTTGGCGACAGTTCGACTTAGCTACCGCACCGCCTGCGCTAATCTTGCCAATTGTTTAGTTTATTTTTAATTTAAAAAAACTTGACTATCGTACTTGAAATCAAGCAGCATGATTGGCTGAGCCTGAGCTGTGATACAGCTCAGGCTCAGCCAATCAAGCTGCTAGATTGCCAGTTGATATTGCCAACAGAAACGATCACACACTCACAGGCGGCGGTTATATATCATGGTATTTACACCGTCTTTAAATTCATAATGTAAACTCCCACTACAGTAAACACAACAGCCGATGGTTTTATTCCCAAATTATATCGTTAAATAGATGGCAGAAATATGCCACCATATAATTGTTAAATACTTGAGCCTGTTATGTATTTATTCAGGCGAACATCGAAGCGAGGAATTCCTAAAGAAGAACCCATACCACAAAGTTCCCATTATTGTCGACGATGGATTTGTTTTGGCCGAAAGGTAAATAAAGCATCCGCAAGTTACAATACAATACAATACAAATTGCTTTATTGCACTCAGTCCATTGTACATGGTAACATGAGGAGTATGTAAATCGCGTGCTGTTTGATCATGGCTGTAGACAATGCTAATTTCAGGGCCAAGCCAGCACCTACGTAATGCATGTATGAGTGGCGATTCATGTCATAAGTGCCGTTTCAAACCCGTTAGAGAAGTAACGCGTTACTTGTGAGAAGTAACGTGTTACTAATGTATGTAGCGACGAAATACAATATGGCTGAACACTGGTACCCACGAGTATATGTTTAATGAGCTCCATGCATTTCCATTGCAGCGTGGCCGTCATGCGGTACATAGCGACGAAATGCAAGATGGGCGAACACTGGTACCCACGAGTATATGTGTAATGAGCTCCATGCATTTCCATTGCAGCGTGGCCATCATGCGGTACATGGCGACACAATACAAGAAGGCCGAACACTGGTACCCACGAGTATATGTTTAATGAGCCCCATGCATTTACATTGCAGCGTGGCCATCATGCGGTACATAGCGACGAAATACAAGATGGCCGAACACTGGTACCCACGAGTATATGTGTAATGAGCTCCATGCATTTCCATTGCAGCGTGGCCATCATGCGGTACATAGCGACACAATACAAGATGGCCGAACACTGGTACCCACGAGTATATGTGTAATGAGCCCCATGCATTTACATTGCAGCGTGGCCATCATGCGGTACATAGCGACGAAATACAAGATGGCCGAACACTGGTACCCACGGACCGACATCCAGGCTCAGGCGCGAGTTGACGAGTTCCTGAACTGGCAAAACCTATGTCTCCACAAACCGGAAGTATATTTGTTTCTAACGCTGGTAATGTACAAGCATTTCTGCCTTTATTTGTTGCCTTTACCATTTTCACTCAATTTATCTAGGGTCCGTTTCACTAAACTTCGTACTATAAAAAATGCTCGTACGATGATTTTTATATTGTTACCTAGCTAAGTATTTACTACCAACATGTAAGAGTCATTAAATATGAACAAATCCACCAGGTTTCATATTACTTCGTCAGTAAATAGTGTAAAGTAGCATACACAGTGTGTTTGTTTTTTCACAGAACCACTTTCAAAACCTACCAGCACGCGGACGCTTAACAGAGAAAGTGCTTGCTATGGCCTGATATTGAATGTAAGCGATAGTTACTGCCCTAATCGAGGTGTTCATGTGTTTGAACAACCTACATGTGCCCATGGAACACCGAGCCGCGAAGCGGCGAGGTGTTTCATGGGCACATGTAGGTTGTTTAAACACATGTACACCTCGATTAGGGCAGTAACTGACTTACATATCTACTTACCGACTACCGTTGACTAGTATTCAGTGGAGATTTTGAATTTCCATTTGACATTATCTTGAATGTAATTTCAGTTCCGAACACGAATATCGTTCGGACCATTCACCAAGGTACCAGCGGACCCGGCTAAGGTCAGCGAACTTGGACAGGAAGTGACCCGAGCCATCAATCATATTTCCGACTACTTCCTGCAGGACAGACCGTTTCTCACCGGCGACGAGATATCCGCTGCCGACATAATAGGTACATCCTATCAAACCGGATACTAGACACACGAATATTCATCTTTTTTGTATCAAATTACATATACATGCAGTGTGCACAGGCACTTTGTGGTATCGACGACTAAACGCTCTTTACTTCATACCCATTGTTTACTCTTATATTATATATCTACAAGGTAGGACACTCGCCATCTTTTCAATCAACGGAAGTGGTACTAGTGTCACACGCGAGAAAGCAGGGCCAGGCCCTGCTGGTCCCGGCCTTCTCGCGCGTTACAATTACTGAATTGGCGAGCTGGGTCCAAGGTAATTGTATCCCCCGGACTCCGTCGGGGGATACTATGGATTTGACAGCGCGCCGCGTCCGCGTCCGCGTCCGCGTCCGCGTCGGCGGTCCGCGGTCCGCGTCCGCGTCCGCGTCCGCGTCCGCGTACGCGTACGCGTCCGCCGAAGACACTTCTTGTCCGGAGCATAACTCGAACACCCTTTGGAATATTTTCATGAAACTTCACACATGCATAGACCACGACCCGAAGGTGTGTCGCGCACAAGAATGACAACTCTTGCATAGCTAATTTTTTAGTTATCTCCCTTTTTTGTTTCTCGCACTGATTTCGTGTCCGGAGCATAACTCCACCACCCTTTCGAATATTTTCATGAAACTTCACACATGCATAGACCACGAAAGGAAGGTGTGTCGCGCACAAGAATGACAACTCTTGCATAGCTAATTTTTTAGTTATCTCCATTTTTTGTTTCGCGCACTGATTGACCATAACTCGAACACCCTTTGGAATATTGTTATGAAACTTAACACATTCAATTAGACCACGAACCGAAGGTGTGTCGTGCACAAGAATGACAACTCTCGCATAGCTAATTTTTTAGTTATCTCCCTTTTTTGTTTTCGCTCACTGATTTCCTGTCCGGAGCATAACTCGACCACCCTTTGGAATATTTTCATGAAACTTCACACATGCATAGACCACGACCCGGAGGTGTGTCGCGCACAAGAATGACAACTCTTGCGTAGCTAATTTTTCAGTTATCTCCCTTTTTTGTTTTGCGCACTCTACAAACTGGACAATAATGCATGAAGACCTGTTTTCTCGTCTGCTCTGTACACCTTTTCTCGTGTGCTCTGTACACCTTACCTGTAGAGAGAACAATAGAAACTGGGAGAACCATGTGCTTGCATGGGCTAGCATGTGCAGATGTCCAGTGCTTGACCACTGTTGACCAGCTAATTTATACAGGTAAATTACTACATTGGGTACTGTGTTGAAAATATTGTGGCATTATGTGGACCTGTGCAGATATATGTAGATAAATATAGGACTATTAATCTGGTCTCCAATAGCAAGCATTATTATTTTTAATCTTTTTTTTTCCATTTTTTTTTTTTTTTTTTTCATTTTTTTTTTTCATTTTTTTTTTCAAATTATTTTTCAATTTGACTGAAAAAAAAATCTGGGCTCCAGTAGCAAGCATTATTATTTTTAAACTTTTTTTTTCCATTTTTTTTTTTTCATTTTTTTTTCTTCATTCATTTTTTTTTTTCAAATTATTTTTCAATTTTTGTCCGGTAGCATAAGGTCGTAAGTGCTATATACAGACTATTCACCTGTGCATGTGCTAGCATGTGCAACTGACCACTGACCACTTACAGGTAATTTATACAGGTAAATGATTATATTACATTTCCGTAAACTGTGTTGAAAATATTGTGGCATTATGTGGACCTGTGCAGATATATGTAGATAAATATAGGACTATTGAAAAAAATTCTGGGCTCCAGTAGCAAGCATTATTATTTTTAATTTTTAAACTTTTTTTCCATTTTTGTTTTCATTTTTTTTTTCAAATTCTTTTTCAATTTTTGTCTAGTAGCATAAGGTCGTAAGTGCTATATACAGACTATTATCATATAATAAAACAATTATTGACTAGTGAGCCATAGAATATAATCTGATATTCTATGGTTCACTAGTCAATAATTGTATAATATGTTCGGGCCAGTGAAAATTGCTTTCGGGCCCAGGCTCGAGGTCAAGGCGGGACAAGGCGAGGCATCTGATTCCGCGGAATTCTTGTTTACTTATCTCCCTTTGTTGTTTCGTGCTCTGATTTTGTATCCAGAGCATAACTCGAACACGCATATACGCATTGCTCTAATGGTCCTCTACCGCCCTGTGCCAAATCCACGTTCGTTCTGCCCCCGTCCCGCCCAGGGTCAAGGTCACATACTTAGTGCTTCAAAAACATTAACGCTTGGGTAAATATCTTATACTTTCTGTTTTCTTTCATGGATCATGGATCATCTTCATATTTCATATACGCATTGCTCTAATGGTCCTCTACCGCCCTGTGCCAAATCCACGTTCGTCCTGCCCCACCAATCCCAGGGTCAAGGTCACATACTTGGTGCTTCAAAAACTTTAACGCTCAGGGAAATATCTTATAATTTTTATTTCCATTCACGGATCAACTTCATATTTCATATACGCGTTGCTCTAATGGTCGTCTACCGCCCTGTGCCAAATCCACGTTCGTCCTGCCCCCGCCAAGCCCAGGGTCAAGGTCACATACTTAGTGCTTCAAAAACTTTAACGGTCGGGTAAATATGTTATAATTTCTGTTTTCTTTCATGGATCATCTTCATATTTCATATACGCATTGCTCTATTGTCCTCTACCGCCCTGTGCCAAATCCACGTTCGTCCTGCCCCCGCCAATCCAGGGTCAAGGTCACATACTTGGTGCTTCAAAAACTTTAATGCTCATGGTAAATATCTTATAATTTCTTTCCATTCACGGATCAACTTCATATTTCATATATGCGTTGCTCTAATGGTCCTCTACCGCCCTGTGCCAAATCCACGTTCGTCCTGCCCCCGCCAAGCCCATGGTTAACATCATACGCTAGGTAAATATCTTATAATTTCTGTTTTCTTTCACGGATCAGCTTCATATTTCATATATGCATTGCTCTAATGGTCCTCTACCGCCCTGTGCCAAATCCACGTTTGTCCTGCCCCCGCCAAGCCCAGGGTCAAGGTCACATACTTGGTGCTTCAAAAACTTTAACGCTCAGGTAAAAGAAAATTTTGACTTGCAATTTGGCTTCATTTATTATCAAAGCGATATGTGGGACATCCGTGTTCTATGAACACGTTTTCTAGTTTATTAAACTTCACACATGCATAGAAGACGACCCAAAATTGTGTCTCACGTAAGAATGACAACTCTTGCGTCGTTAATTTCTTAGTTATCTCCCTTTGTTGTTTCGTGCACTGATTTCGTGTCTGGAGTATAACTCGAACACCCTTTGGAATATTTTCATGAAACTTCACACATGCATAGACCACGACCCTAAAGGTGTGTCCCGCAAGAATGACAACTCTTGCATCACTAATCCTTTAGTTATCTCCCTTTGTTTTTCCGTCACTGATTTTGTCTCCGGAGCATAACTCGAACACCCTTTTTTCAAACTACTTGTGTATCTGGGGAGGGGGATACACATGCGCTTGTCGACAAGCGTCCATTTCTAGTTAATCCACTTCCGTTGATTGAAAATATGGCGAATGTCCAACCTTGTAGATATACAATATGGGAGTAATAGCGGGTATGATTTAAAGAGGCATATGTCGTTCATACCACAAAGTTCCTGTGGCAGTGTGGTGAAAACAATCTGTGGAAAAATAACCGATATCTCATAAGACCCTTTGCAGCTAATTAAGGACCCACTCTATACCTGCTCATCCAAAAATAATTGCTTCATAAATATGTGGAATATATGTACAACATACATGTGAACATGACCCGAGTTTTCTGTCTGTAACGCAGGGAAAATTACAATGTAATTCGTCCTGCGTTACAGACAGAAGTTTCGGGTTAATGTGAACACTGCTTCGTTACTATATCCTGTACAGCACACGGAGTGGCCAGCTCGGTCATCTTTGTGTGTTCGAACCATCAGCCAGTTTCACCTCTTCTGGCGTTTGACAAAGAACTGACAATGCGAGGTAGACGATATGATCGATATCATGTAGCTAATCATACATAGGAAAACCAGGACAGCGATGATTAGGTATGGAATTATTAGCCAAACTATTGAAGTTTACTAGATTACATTCTGCAGAGAAATTTTAATCGGACCAAGTTTAAACAACACTCGATTCCGTCCCATTCAATTTCTCTGCATAATGTTCAGACTAGCTACACAAGTAATGCTCCTAAATTTGGTATTGGCGGATTCGTAGAGTTAACAGCTGAAACATGATCATCATTAAAAGGAACAAACCACAGTCGTATTGATTAAAAATAAGATTTACCTGAGACCTCATGGGCGCCGCCATTAATCCCGTGTAAACAATAGACCACGTGATCTCATACCCAGATTATAGTGTGCTGAAAACCATCGGTGGCAAAAATAACGGATATCACAATAGACGCCATGCAACCAATTAATTGTTTTAGCCATATTATTAAAGTTTACAAGTTAGAATATCCGTGTTTCTAATATCCGGTGACATATGGCGTAGCTATAGCGATTATCGGAAAAAGCAACTGCTATATAATCCTAATTAACCCTATGCAACCTCCATATTATGTGTGCGTGTTTCTACTGTCTGTTTCACGAAATCTGCCACGAAACCTTACGGCTATATAAACAATACGAACACAATATATTTTTCGATAATATTAAATTTTATCAAATTTTAAAAACGATCCTTCTTTTTAATTCGTATTTTGTCAAATATTTATTTTATTACGAAAAAAAATGCTCTATGGGACTTTAACATGGGGAAGAACTTAGAAAACAAACGTTACCTTTTGAAAATCTGTCCACTATTTTGAAATTAGAAAAACAATCAAATGTTAAATCCCCAAATACATATTCACAGAGTAAATATGTCTATGGGGATTTAACATGGGGAAATTGATCTTTTCGCAATAAAATTTTGGACCAAATTCAAGAAATCAAAAGAAGGCTCATTCTTAAAATTTGCTAAATTTATTAGTATCGAAAAGACATTTGTGTTTGCATTGTTTATATTGTCAAATATTGAGAGACAATTATACAATATGACACACAAATATTACAATAAACTTACCTAATAACGTGTGTATTAGCAACATTTTCAGGTCACTCTCCACGAAGCAGAACTTAAACAAAGAACGCTTCAAACGCGCACATTTGGAAAGACTACTCCGTCATAACTCTTAATATGTAATGCAGTGTAACGAAATGTAATTAGTGGTATGCACTCAGAACAAGAGGGTTCCATAAGGTTGATTAGGACTAGATAGCAACTTTGATTTTTTCCACAAGGGGGAGACAATCCATGACCCAGGGGGCGCATCTGCACACCATATAGAATATAAATCCCGAATATCAAGTCTCCAGCTATTACTGTTTAAATCAAAGGACTGAACGGCCAGAAATTCTTCGCTGTATGTGTCTATGGATGGCACATAGACTAATAATTAATCTAGAGGAGAAAGCCGCAAGATTGTATTCGTGCACCGAAAACTGGAGTTACGAATCACGAATAATCGAGTATGGCGGTTAATCGTCGCACCCGTAGACTACGGAAACGTTGGCAATAACATAAAGTTAGCACAAAAAAAAGCAAACAAAACATTTATCGCACTGAAAAGGCGATCAAGCTAAGTTGTTAGAACTAATTTGTATGGCGTAATACCCATGCTTTTAAAAAGTTCAACCCGCAACATATGTGCTGCGACCGACATTAGCTCATTTACATACTTTCTGAACGACCTCACATTTGAATGTTGGTTGTATAATTCTTCGCTAGCGCTCGAATAATCTTCTTGCAAGTTAAAATTGAGAAATTCTAAGTCCAAAAGGGGGAGATATTCCATGGCCTGGGGGTAAAATCAAAAATCGAAATTCTCTTTGCGCAACTGTACACCAAAAGGAAGCTACATACCAAATATAAATTTCCCATCGTTTACAGTTTAAAAGTTTAACGTATTACAATAAAACGAAACGGACATACGAACGTACGGATGGACATCCGTGACGAAAACAATATACAAGTAGATATAGCATACCATTAATATGTTCCTGTTACTTTATTCATCCAGGTGTAAACGAACTGATACATCTAGAGGCAGTAAACAAGCAGGAAACGTACGAAACTAACGCCAATGTCAATGTCTGGATACACCGTGTGGAAACGAGGCTTCAGCCTCACTTTGAGGACGCAAGACAAAATGGCCTCTCGGTGATTGGGAAAATGTGGAAGGACGCGGAGGAATTTGAAACAACTCACGTTTAGTATTACTCAGTCAAACGTCAATTCGCAAACAGTGGAACCTCCTTAAACCGCACACCCTGGAAACAGAAAATATTAACATGTACACGCACACCATTGGCAATTGTGAGCAGCGTAGTCCCAGATCAACCTGCGCACCGGCGCAGTCTGACGAGGGTCTGCATTGTTCAGTCAGGGAACAATCTGCCATGCTCCTAACAAACGGTATAGACCCTACTCACGACGATCAGAAGGTAGACCTTTCGCAAAAGCCATAACCCCCATTTCTTCAGTCACAGCCACATAAGCCACATTTGTTTTAGTCACAACCACATAAGCCCCATTTCTCCAGTCACAGCCACATATGAGACACGCCATACGATTTTGTACCTTCGGACATCTGCGTAATTTCATTAAATACGTTTACAAAATGTACAATATTTTTCATAAATAAAGTCAAAAGCTGACATGCCGCATGTATTCCGAAATTTGTCAACGTTTGACGCCATTGTCCCATAGAGTTATCCACCATTGTGTACAGGCTGTGCCTCGACGGGCGTATATTGTCACCTTCGGCACTCTTGTTCGTATTGGTTAGCGGCTATTTTATTAGTGGAAAGTTGGACACCACTTTAGTGGAAAATGGGACACCACTTTAGTGGAAAGTGGGCACTGTAGTGGAAAGTGGGACATCACTGTAATGGAAAGTAGGACACCACTGTAATGGCAAGTGATATATCACTTTAGTGGAAAGTGTGACACCACTGCAGTGGAAAGCGGGACACCACTTTAGTGGAAAGTGGGACACCACTGTAGTGGAAAGTGAGACACCACTTTAGTGGAAAGTGAGACACCACTGTAGTGGAAAGTGAGACACCACTTTAGTGGAAAGTACGACACCACTGTAGTGGAAAGTGAGACACCACTTTAGTGGAAAGTACGACACCACTGTAGTGGAAAGTGAGACACCACTTTAGTGGAAAGTGGGACACCACTGTTAAATTACTGGCAGTTTAATGTACTCCAATACATTTTAATAACATGCTTTGACAGCACTTTTAGAATCATTTCCAATGGAAATGATTCTCAAGTGCTGTCAAACCATGTTTTTATATTGAAGACTGAAATTATGGAGCAGCATTATCGGCGGCCATTTGGAATTTATTTATGCAACCTTACTGTATACACTTTATGAATCTGAAAACAGTTCGTGGTGCATCTATGATATATATGTAATGCTCTGTAAATCAAAGGGTAATAGTAGGAAAACAAAATAAACCCTGATTTACTGTATGTGATGTCGCTATGTATGAAACACTGGTGTTATTTGTCGGCCATTCTGAAAACACGATAATAAACAATTCAGCTATATAAAGTTAGATAATTTCTACAGACATTATTTCGCCAAAATACACACAATAGTGTCAGTCTAATGCACTTAAATACGTTATTGGCGAATAAAACATATTGAATACAATTATATATTGTATTGGTCTTTAACTGCCTACATATGTCCATGTACATTTATGTCGAAAAGTCGAAAAGTTTTTAAGAGTTTCTCCAGTTAAAGTCCAGTATGCCACGGAGGCATATCCATGTTTTACAAACATAATGTCTATGCTTTCTTATTTGTACTATGTTTAATAAAAATAAATAAACAAACATAATTGGCGATGTGAGACTTGAACTCGGAACCCGCTGTTTCAAAGGCGGCATGTGTACCCATTACCTACTCTTGGCGGCCATTTTCTCATTCTGTGTCCTTGTCGTCGCAATAATAATAAAGTATCGTAATTCGGTTTACATATTTATCACCGCCAGATGAAGAACTATAGTGATTTACAAACAAACCTGATTACTTATCTCCCTTTGACGGCAAGTGTTATATTATGCACTCGGCTTCCTTGTCCACGCGGTAACTCAAGTTCAGGCCGTCAAGTATCCTATTTTATTATATACCTACCCATGAAATACATAGTTATACGATGTAACTAAAAGTCATATGTTCTCATCGATGAAATAAACAACTTCCGGTGAAAATACGACTACTTCCGCTATCTATGTTCATATTCTGTATTTAGAAAGAAAACAGCGCAAATAGGCTGCAAATACACATTCATTACCGTATACAGTCTAAAAAAACTGCTAATTTCCATGGAGCGGTATATAATAACTAGAATAATCATATTTTTGCAACGAATATGACATATATGTTCATCTCGTGGTGTGAAATGTCCATATGTCACTCGTGCCTAACGGCACTCGTGAAATATGGACATTTCACACCACTCACATTCACATTGCAAAAATATGAATATCCTCTATTTATTTTTATCCACACATTTTTGCCCAATTTAACTATGCACATGACACTTGACAATATATATACATATTGTACACTATAACACAACTACAAAACTACTATTGCATAACTCTCAAGGTGTATGATCACGTGGTTACAACAACAACAACAACAAGTACTGAAACTTCCAGAAGCCCTCCGGTTCAAAGTACGTATTCTGTTATATTGTCCTTATTATGTAACGGATTTTGATGAAATTTGGCGCCTCAAACGCATCTTGTTAAGCTGCATTTGGTGGCCTCGGTACTTTGGCGCAAACTTTTGTCGTCTTTGCGAAGAATCGATTTCCGTGTCTACTGACACGGAAGTCGATTCTTCGCAAAAACGACAAAAGTATGTAACTCCCGGGACCATCAAAATGCAGCTCATGAAGACGCGTTTGCTGCGCCATATTCCATCAAAATCCGTTGCTTATTAAGGAAAATATCAAATAATACTTACTTTGGAGTAGGCGCGCTTTCTAGACTTTCAGCCATTGTTGTTGTTGTTGTAACCACGTTGACACTAGTGTTCAACTGTGTTAGATGGCTATAGCAATCTTCTGTGCCTTTTCCAGCAGGTCAGTTATATGTCCCTATGCGATAGCAAGGGGGCATATTGTGTTGCTCTTGACGTCCGTCCGTGTAAATGTACGTCGACAAGTTTGTAAGAGTTTCTCCAGCATGTAATATCTTCGATATTATGCGAAGAATTGCTTCGATACTTGGACACCATAATCACCTGATCATTTGTCACACACTCGTGCCACCATTAACTTGACCTGGACATTGTTTACTGTCAAAAGGTCGCTGAAACAGTTAGCAATGTTTACAGTCCAGTATGCCAAGGGTGTATATCCATGTTTTACAAACATAATGTCTTGTTCAAACTGTGCCTTTAATTGTACATACGTAGTTCGTTCATATACTTTGTAAATTGAAACTATTTTGCTGACACGTATACAGAAGACTGAAAGGCATTATCGTTCCTTGCCTCCCGAGCTGCTTTTGATACCCCCGGCATATAAAGTATGTCGAGCAGTATATAGCAGTATATAGCAGTATATAGTTTTGGTATTTCCGTCAGTTTATTTGTAACATTTGCGTGGAAGATTTTATTTACTTTCTGTCTCTGCAACCCTGTTACTGATTGACTTGAAAATTGATATACATGTTTATCATCCTCCATATATTCATTATGCACAATACATGTAGTTCCCACAAGCTCATGGTCAAATTACGTATAACTGCTTTAAATATTTTATCGATTTAATGTTTTAAGTACTTTATATCTCTGTAACATTCACCCTTCACTCTTTTAGCTTAAACATTTATATGCATTGATACAGTTTTCTACGGAGCACCGCAGGGGACGTAGAATTCTTTTTTTTATTAATTCGTTCCCACGAAATAACAATTCGTTCCCTCAATTAACAATTCGTTCCCCCAATTTAACAATTCGTTCCCACGAAATAACAATTCGTTCCCACGGGAACGAATTGTTAATTCGTGGGTACGAATTGTTATATCGTGGGAACGAATTGTTAATTCGAGGGAACGAATTGTTAAATTGAGGGAACGAATTGTCATTTTGTGGGAACGAATTGTTAAATTGAGGGAACGAATTGTTATATCGTGGGAACGAATTGTTAATTCGAGGGAACGCATTGTTAAATTGAGGGAACACATTTTCATTTCGTGGGAACGAATTGTTAAGTCGTGGGAACGAATTGTTAATCCCAGGGAACGAATTGTTAAATTGAGGGAACGAATTGGTATTTCGTTGGAACGAATTAATAAAACAAATCCATGTCCCCTGTGTGGCTCCGTAGGGTTCAGCGTTACATGAGAGGAATTTGCTTTTTTGAATGGCATTATGAGGCAGCGGCCGGGGGTATATGTGGCCCCAGCTCATTTGCTCTAGTATATTCAGGCAATACCTATATGTGGTTTATGTAATCCAGCTTATCCTATTTCTTACGCAAAGGGATATAATAAGACATATGAAAGATAATGTAAACAATGAGAGTTATTTCCCTTTACATATCTATTTATAGATATCCGATCCTATGCTGTATTTCAGCGTTTATTTCTTACTGAATAGCGCAGAACAAATGAGTCTTGCGAACAGAGTAGACCCAAATCACACTGCACATCTGTGCAGTCTGATCTGGGTCTACACTGATTGCAATGAGATTACATGTAATAAGTGTGTAAATATGAATCTAGTTAATAATGCAGTCACAGATATGCATACCGTATACAGTCTAAAAATACTGCAAATGTCCATGGAGCGGTATATATTAAATAGAATATTCATATTTTTGCAAAGAATATGACATATTAACGGCACTCGTGAAATATGGATATTTCACACCACTCGATGAACATATATGTCATATTCATTGCAAAAATATGAATATCCTCTATTTCGCAACAATCCAAGCTACATTCGCCCTTTTTACGAACAATCAGGCCCTACAGTATACAATTTGGAGCGGAGTTCTATAAATAAATTTAAAGGGAGATAACTAGCTACGATCCCCCATTCTATATAGGTTGTTATAACAGTGAGCAATTTTGGGATACTTGCTAAAAATGCAAGGCTAGTATACCTGCCATAATTGTATGAATTTCATACCTGACACACGGCTTTAAGTTTAACGAGCCGTCCTTTTAAATAAATAAAACATTGTTTGACGGCACATGAGAATCATTTCCTATGGAAGAGTGCACTGGAAATTAAAATAAGCAGCAAACAAAAATGTTTTTAATTTAGTTCAGCATTGTAAGAGATATCGGTGAACACAAGTTTGTCCCGTCAACACAGTGCGTATGTGCCGTGAAACACGGTGCCGTGAAACATTTTTGATATCCTGTCAATACGACCTAATCACTACGTATGAATATGTGCGGTGGCTGAGGTTATTTGTTTGCATTTTAAAGCCATTTGTAGGTGTTGACGGGATAAATATAATAGTATGTTAGTGCCGTGAATGGGAAAAAATATCTGGCGCGTCACGGAAACGGGATGTGCTCGACAGAGCCTCGCCCATCCCGTTTTCTAAGCCTTGCCAGATATGTTTTCCCATTCACGGCACTAACCTACTATTCTCTATATATGCCTTGTAACGTGTGACAATACTTGTTGTGGAAAAGTTTACAATTATTGGGATCCCAGCGCTGTATTAAACACACATGTCATCGTACACATACGGAAGCCCATTAGAGACACTTCACTTCTTCTTTTTTATTTGCATTTTCTTAAATTTTCAAGTTCTTTTCTTGAATTTTCGAGATATTTTCTTGAATTTTGAAGATACTTTCTTGAATTTTGAAGATGTTTTCTTGAATTTTCAAGTTCTTTTCTCGAATTTTCAAGTTCTTTTCTTGAATTTTCGAGATATTTTTCTTGACTTTTCAAGAATTCTGCATGTACTCTGTATGCGAGAATGTATCTTGAAAATTTAAGAAAAAGCTTGAAAATTCGAGAAAAAACTTGAAGAAAAGATCTTAAATAAGAGGAAATAAAAAAAAGTGAAGTGGCCCTAATGGACTTGCTAGATTCTGAAATACATGCTAGATTCTCATCCCCGCCCGCCCCGAGAATTAAGGCCCGCCCCGATGTATTGTATTGGCAATACGTGGTGGTTGGTTGGGAACATGCGATGGGTAATTACATATTTTCAGAGAGAAATAAGAGACATTGATGAATTATCATTTGCTATTAAGTTAGAGAGTATAGTCATTATTTTCATTCCCAGCATGAAAACAGTTAACACAAACAATCGTCGATGGTCGGTATTTCCGATATCCTGAAAATATTAAATAAAATATAAAATTTCACCCCCGTCCCCATTTTGAAAAATAAATGGATGAGAATCTAGCATTTATTTTATAATGGTCTAATGTGAATCATAGTGCACGTATAAACCAGGATACGCCGGTGTGAATGATCGTATTCAAGGGTAAATGTATAAGTTTGATGTGTTCGAATATGGCTAGTTAACCCTTAGAATGCGGAAACCGAAAATAGACGTCTGCTGATAATTCATAGTTGGTCTTTTTTCTCAGTAAAAACATGGTTTGGCAGCATTTTAGAATCATTTCCATTGGATATGATTCTAAAGTGCTGCCAAACCAAGTTTTTTATGAGAAAAATGGAAAATAATAAATATTCAGCAGACGATACAAATTAATTCAGCATTGGAACATTTAGGGGGACGGAAATCGTCGAGCCGCTATGCAAGACGTATTTCGGCCGCCTAAAATACCCCCACGCTCTGTTAACTAACCATATTCAACGAGAAGACATTATCTAGCTAATTTATTGCACGGATACGGCGGAAACCTGAGATAAATATGATATATTTTGTAGAGTTTGTTATAAGTTTTATACAACTACACTAACTTCTATATTTAATTCCAGACACTTCCCTTTTTTACACCGCTGTTGTTCAGAGTCACGTAGACATGCGCTCGATATATTGCGGTCACGTCCTGGTTCACGACATGACAAAACCGGATTACTCCGCTTGCAATTATTAAGGTCACTGTGAGTGTGTGACGTAATATATTTTATTAAGGGACAGAACCTGAGAAATGGAAAAACAGCAAATCATAGAAACAACGTTATTGAATGTGGATTCGTACGGAGTTCGCAGGGGACATGGATTTTCTTTTATTAATTCGTTCCCACGAAATAACAATTCGTTTCCTCAATTTAACAATTCGTTTCTACGAACTAACAATTCGTTCCCACGGGAACGAATTGTTATTTCGTGGGAACAAATTGTTATATCGTGGGAACGAATTGTTAATTCGTGGGAACGAATTGTTAACGGGATGTGGGAGAGCACATTTAATGACATTGGGAACTATGCCATGACGCCATTCAGAAAACAGTACAGACCCTGATCAGCATAACAGTCTGATCTGGGTCCATCGAGATAACATCTCGTTTCCACGACATAACATGTCGTTCCCTCGAGATAACATATAGTTCCCACGACATAGCATCTCGTTCCCTCGAGATAACTAATCGTTCCCACGACATAGTCAGCCAATCAAAAGGTAGTAGCATTGCCATTCAAGATGGTGGAGTAATATCTGCTCTTATATTGGCTACTAATGTCGTTCGGACGAGATGCTATGTCGTGGGAGCGAGATAGCTAACTCGTGGTAACGAGATCCTATCTCGTGGGAATGAGATGATATGTCGTCGAAACGAGATAGATAAACCGTGAAAACGAGATCATATTTCGTCTTTACCAGATGCTATGTCGCGGGAACGAGATAGCTAACCCGCTGGGAACGACATGGAAAAATAATTGCACATGTCCCTCTTCAGCTGCCGTAAGATTCCGTTGTCAAATTCAACTTATTTAATCCGTAAATTATACAATATACTTGGTAATATGAACATCGACTCATTGATCCATACAATTGAGTTCACCCGGATGTCATTACATGGACGTCTTAAGCATCATAGTATTGGTCCGGCGAAGGTCGGGGATCCCACCCACCACACTCAAAGTGAATGTTGAGACGGTTCAACTGAGTGGTAACAACATAACATTTTGGTGAGAAATGAGAAAGAAATGCAGAAATATATTAAGAGATGTCTGCATCGGCTGATATAATAGTACAAAACGAGTTCTTCCCGACACGAACAACAAAACCGAAAATTCATGCTGAAATCAACAGTATGAGAGATGCACAGCTCATG